>SNQJ01S0017119.1:135034-145865 GCA_010110895.2 Picea sitchensis | reverse complement strand
TAATATCATATATAATAAATTAAATATTAAAAAAATGACATGTTAAAAAAAAACACATATTCTTAATCATCAAGAACATTCAAACTATATTATATATTAAATTTATTAATAACACATATAATAAATTAAATATTAAAAAAATCACATTTATTATATATTTATATGAGATACTTAAGATTAAAATTGAAAATAATATTTTTCAAATCTATCACTTTATAAATAAATTTATTTTTCATTTAAATTTAAATGCTAATATTATTTGTTATAAGAAATTGTTTTCTATGCATTATGTACATTCAATTTTTGGTATGCATAAGGGATGCTGCTAATTTATATATAAATTTATTTTTCATTTAAACTTAAATGCTAGTTTCATTTATTATAAGAAACTGTTTTCTATGCATTATCTACATTCAATTGTTGGTATGCATAGGGAATGATGCGTGTTGCATCCTATTGATTTCACCGCATATAAAAATGAAAGATTCTATACCACTTTTAAAATTAAATAAATAATATGTTTTTATCATGTGAATTACTTATTAAAAACTTGGGTTTGTGTGCTTGATTAAATAATATGTTTTTATCATGTGAATTACTTATTAAAAATTTGGGTTTGTGTGCTCGATTAATTAATATGTTTTTATCATGTGAATTACTTATTAAAAACTTGTATTTGTGTGCTTGATTTTGAATGGGGGCTTGGGAGCATTTTTTTTTTTTTTTTTTAATAAAAAAGATAGAACCTGTTATATTAATATAAGCATTTTACAACACCATTGGGGATGCCAGCTGTCCCGCCTTAGCAGGAAATCGAGGCAGCTGGACACCCCTTGCCACATGTCATTGTCTTTGCTATCTGAGAGTAGTCTAAGAGTATCAAAAATAACATCGCTATCTCCCGCCCGTAGGAAACCAGGAGTGGCAAAATTCAAACTATTGTTTGCTACTAGAACTAAAGCATAAAGGAAACTAGCTATCTTCAGGCATATATCAGTAAGACAGAACTAGAAACAGAGCTGGGATTTAGACATTAGGTAACCTCGGAACCCAGGAGAGCTTCGGCAGCTTCGGTGTGCCTCCAGCGTGCAGGGAAGGCGTACGCTCTGGCGCAAGTTGGACACTGTTTCTTCGGCGTTGCTCTGGAGTGCGCGGCGAAGAACATATCAATTCGCTGCACCAGCCTCTCGATGCGAAATACCTGGTCCTCGAGGAGATTGCGTACATCAAAGAGGAGGCTGAGGTGCTCCCCGCATGGNGTTGGACACTGTTTCTTCGGCGTTGCTCTGGAGTGCGCGGCGAAGAACATATCAATTCGCTGCTCCAGCCTCTCGATGCGAAATACCTGGTCCTCGAGGAGATTGCGTACATCAAAGAGGAGGCTGAGGTGGTCCGTGCGTGGTGAGGGTGGCTGCGTTGGTCCGGTGGCTGCCATTCCTTCCAGTGCATGAGAGCTTTGGTCGTTGCGGGTGGGCTCTGGGGGAGCCTCCTCCTCCACAAAGCAAGGAGTGTAGGGTGCCTCGTATCCACTGTCGCCGGGAGTGTCCTGCTCGCGTGCCACCCCAGAGGTGCTAGCCATTCCAAAACTTGAGCGGGGGTTCCAGTTTTCTGGGACGGTGAACAAAGCGTATGCGGGGGGGCTCGGCAGTCCCTCGGCCGGGAACTCCTCCTCCACAATTGCCATGCCTCTCAGTCGTCTTCTTCTGGTAGCAATTGCCAGCACCTTTTCGAAGGCTTCCTTGCGTTTGCATCTCGATTTTGCGGCATGCCAGGCCGCTCCCCGTCTCGGTGTGCCTCGAAGTCGCGGCATGTCGATGCCAGGTGAATATGCAGCCAGACTATGCGACCCCCTCGAGCTAATGGTGACAGTCGTGCTGTGAGTCGAACTCTGCCACATAATACCAGGTCGCGAGAGCTCGTGGTTTCCCGTAGGGGCGCTGCAAACAATGAGCCAGGAAATAATGCCAATTGCGATATACCACCCCATCCCAGTCTGCATTAAACGCCGATCCTCGGTGCTGGTACCTTCGCCTTGTGCGAGCAGGCGCCTCATTAGTATGTAATTGCTGTAATTCATGGCGATTAAATGTGAATTTGACGTGAGCCGGTGAGCGCTCTGCCTGCCCGCTCCAGCTCGCAGCCACGTGGTCGACTTTGCCGCGCTGTCACCCCATCCGGGGAGTGGCTTGGGAGCATCTTATAACCATGAATTTTTAAAATTAAACAAGAAAAATGTTTTTATCATGTGAATTACTTATTAAAAACTTGGGTTTGTGTTATTGATTTTGAATGGGCGCTTGGGAGCATCTTATAACCATGAATTTCACATTAAAGTATTGAAGAGAACCTATTTTATTTCAAATATTCATGTTATGTTATATAAAATTGAAATAAGTCTTTTTATAGTTGTATTAGTAACATTGATAAAAAGGTGTATATTGAATGGTTTAGGTGAGGTATTTTTAGGGATTCAAAAATCATATCTAAGTATAGTAATTTAGGTGATTATTTGAATTTCAAAAAATAATATATATAGATATGTAGGTGAATATTCTATAAAAGTGATTGTTGCATATGTTTTATGGGTACCCTAATTGAGTGTGGTATGTAGAAAATCTATTTTTCTATGTGCTTTTGAATATCATGTTAGATCTCTTTAAGGGGAGCGACGAATCCCCTTTTATTTTGGATTCCAAAGATTTTCACATGTCGGTAGAGTCATCAAGACAATTATCGAAATCGATCCCCTCTCGTTTTGTCAAAAAGACCGATGCCACTCTCGAAATCCCCCTCTCATTCCACTCCTATCATATGGAAATGAACATGGCCACTAAAGGTATGATCAGATAGTTCACAGGGTTATGGCCCTCACTGAGAGTAATGGTAGATTAGCTGGAAAAAAAACCGAGAACCCTTGATTAAGGGGACGATGTCTCATTATTTCGTTGGAAATGGGTTCTTTGCATTCCAATTTGAGCTTAAAGAATATCAAGATCTTATCTTCAAAGTGGGTTGTACTTATTTGGAACCAGGGGTATGTATCTGAATAGATGGATGTCGAAATTCAACCCAAAAAAAGACATCCCATCCATACTTCCAGTTTTGGTAAGGCTTCCTCATTTGCCTCTCCATTGCTGGAATGATTTAGCACTAAGCTCTATAGGAAATGCTCTGGGTAAATATATAAACTGTGTAGTACTAAAGGACTAGATGTTTGTATGTGCTCGCCATTATGTAGAAGTAGATCTGGAGAAAGGGATGCTAGAACTAGTCCTTCTATCATTTGAGAATTGGAAATATATGCAACAAGTGGATTATAAGCAACTACCTTTCAAATATCGTCATTGTCACGAGTATGGAAATTTTGCTCGAAATTACCCGAAGAAAGTGTCTGAGAAAAAGGAGATCGAAAATGCTAATGAACAATGGAAACCAAATTGAAGAGGGAAGAATAATAATTGATAGGTTGAACCCATATGAAATCCAAAATATGAGGACCAATGCCCTATAACCCTCGTGAACAAGCCCAATCATTGAATCTGCCCAATGGAGCAAGAACGGATCGCACTATAATAAACCCTAACAATAATTCTCAATAGAATGAAGGGTCCATTCCTTCATAGAAAAAGTATGTAATATTGTCCCAAAATGATCCTATTCTAGATCAATCAAAAGAGTATGTTGAGCATGGGGAATCCTCCTCTAACCCCCTTGAGGTAAATATAGAGAATGGCGAAGGGGACAAGGAGTAAAAGGAGGGAAATGAGAAACCCCTAGTTCAACATCATTCAACCTCATCCAGGCTTCGGACATTGAGGATTCTCGAAATTCAATGAAATCTGATGAATAATCTACTGGGGATCCTACATAAATTGTAACATCCCCACTATAATCCCCAGTTTAATTTATGCATAATGTAGATATGAATGTGGCTATGGCCAAGCGATGTAGTATGAAAATGTTTTTTTTGTTTTTAAACAAATAAAATGTTATGCAAGTTGTTGGGGAATATGGACAAAGATGGGGGATGATTTTTTCACAAGAGAAGAGAGTGTCTAAGAGGGGTCCAATGGGGGAAATTAATTATGGGTATTAATTCAACCCATTTTTCCTAAATTTTATTATCATTGGGGATAAGTTCTAATTTTTTGGTTGAGTGTATGAGAGCATAATCATTAAACTCATGTAATAGGGTGGGTGAGAGTGTCACATCCTATAGTTATTGGAGAGCATAGGGATGAAGTACAATCAACATTGGGTAGAGTGAGAAGTCAATTGTCTTTGGAAAATAGAGAACATTCATATGGGAAGTTTCAAGAAATTTTTACACTTTGAGTTTTACATGAATAACAAGCAGAGAGTAGAGAAAAAGAGCATGGGAGATAGAGGAAGAAGGCTGGGAGAATTTTGGAGCATGCTGGAACATTTTGGAGTGCTTTAGAGTTGGAGATTGAAGAGCCATGTTGTCAGGATTGAAGAGCGAACTCTTGTGTGAGTTTCAATGTAACAACAAGTGTTTGTTGTTGTTATTGGTACTTTTCCTAGTAGTGATTTCACTTGATTTCCCAATAGAGAGATTCCTAGTTACTTGTTTGATCCAGGTGGATATCAGTGACCACCCACCTTTTCTAACTCGCTCAACACAGTTTTCTAGCAATTTTGGCAATTTACTATCTTTTGAGGGCCTAAATGAATGTTTTTCGAGATCGAGCTTCTCAATGATAGCCTAAGGCTTTGATTGAGCCCCCAAAATGAATCTCCTCAATGATACATTTCCAATGGGATATCGTACGCCTAAAACGAAGATTGTATGCAAAAGTTACGACCCTGGGAAGTTGATGTACTAACTTGCCCAAACATGGCCCACGTGACTTTTGGCGCTTCATCTCCTAGGGTTAGGTTTTTAGATGTCTAGGGTTTTTGACATTCCTGTTTATTGTAAAAAGGCCTTCATAGCTTCATTGTAATCATCTTCTTGTGAATGAACGTAGCCATCACATCTCTTCTTAGAGATAACACACCACCATTCCAAAAAGCTTGTTTTTCACTGCATTTTACAGTTTCAGCTTATTTCCTTATTTAATAGAAAACCAGTTTTACTGTATCTATGTTATTCTATGTTTAGCATATTTTAATAATTTGTATTCATTTCGTTCTGCTCATAAAATCCGGATCAATGGTATCAGAGCGGTCCACTCCTTCTCATCTTAATGAATGTCCCCAACAAGGTCAAGGTACAAAGAATTGGGTCTTGAGCTTGTTTCTCTTAAGGAAAAAATCTCTCGCACACCCAAGCAAACTCTCATGGCAAGAGAAAAGAAAGATGATGGGATAGGAGATCCTTTCAAAATGTTGCTTGAGGAATCCCTCACGCAACAGAGGAACGAGATGATGGATATCTTCACACAAATTCTTCGGCGATTACCATTAGGCGATACATCTTCCTCGAACGGAAGTGCCGCCCCCTTCAAGGTACAAATCAACTTTGATATTCCTATATTTGAAGTTCAAATACTAAATAGATGCAGATTTTGTAGACAAGTGGTTGAATCTACTAGAAGGGTATTTTTCTTTCCATAACTTTTCGAATAGAGAAAATGTTACGTTTTCACTCCTCAAAGTCATTCCCCATGTCAAAGATTGGTGGGAAACTTTCTGTGAGCAAAGGGAAACAGAGGAACCCTCATTATTTATAGTCATGACCACCTAGGAATCCTTCAGAGATCTTATTAAGGAACAATACTACCATGTCAGAAGTTATGATGACTTGTATACCAAATGGACAACATTGTGGCAAGAAAGAGACCAAGCAGTGCCAGAGTTCACAAATATCTTCCAAACCTTGCGCACAAAGTTGGGTATCAAAGATTTAGAGCGACATCTGGTGCTCAAGTATCATGGTGCTATGCATAGATACATCCAGACCGAAATGGAATTTCTTGACATCTCGTCCTTGGGCGGGGCCTACTGATATGCCATCAAAATTGAGCAGAAGATCAAACAAAAGACACGAAAATTTGGGCCTGGGAACTCCTCACAGCAAAATCCAGGAAGGGGTGGCCCCAACCCACATAACAAAGTACAAAGAAAATATGGATAGTATCAGGACAACCAGTTGAATCCGCAAGGAAAGAAGGACACCAAAAAGACAAAGAAAGATACCGGGAAGTGGTGTGACTTCCATAAGATCCCTTGGCATAACACTGTCGACTGTCGCTCAAAGAAGTCGCTAGTGGCCGAAGTGAAAGACTCTGAATCAGATGTGGGTTCTGACTCTGTGTTAGAACTGGAAAGGGGAAGATGGATCATTGACGCAGAACCCAGTGCCATTGTTTCTACCACCAAGCTCCATCCTGGTGAACCAGATGAGCCAAAATAAGTCGAGCGCCTCTTCCATTCATAGATGTGAGTAAAAGGCACCCCACTGCACTTCATCATTGATAGTGGTAGCCAGAAGAACCTCATCTCAACAGAGGTCATCAAGCGGTTGGCCCTGCCGACAATGTTGCACCCAAAACCCTACACCATTGGATGGATCCACTAAGGAAGCGATCTCCGTGTCAACCAACAGTGCCTACTATCGTACGACATCAATACATTCAAAGATGAGGTATTGTGTGATGTTTCTCCTCTTGAAGTTTGTAATGTATTGTTATTTATGGAAAGTCATGCTATATATGAGTCTAGGCCTTGTAGTGTTATTATTACTTTGAACAAGAAATGGTACAGGATACCCGAGGCAATCCCTCCTAGTTCTATTTCCTTGATCTCTACCAAGCAATGAAGGAAGGTCATCTCTCAAACTAGGAAATTTGTCTTCTTTGTGATTCACTCTCAGAGTGAGAAAAAGATCGCAGCCACATCCAGGGTCGCCACAACCGATCTCTCCACACAATAGAAGAAAGTGGATAAGGTCGTGGAAGGATACTCAAATATCTTCTCCTCTCCCACTGGGGTACCTCTGCACTACCAAGTCAAGCATCACATCGATCTGACCCCAGGTGCACCGCTACCCAATGGGACAGTCTATCACCACTCTCTGTTAGAAAATGAGAAGATCAAGAGGCGGATCCAATAATTGCTCCACAAGGGGCACATACATCCCAGCTCATCACCTTGTGGGAGCCCAATCGTGCTGGTGCAGAAGAAAGATGGGACCTAGCGACTCTGCATTGATTATCGAGCCCTGAATAAAATCACAGTCTAAAACTAGTAATTGATTCCCTGAATCAACGACCTCCTTCATCAGCTCACAGGGGCCAAATACTTCAGTAATATTCATCTGAAGTCTAGCTACCACCAGGTCCCAATAGAATAGATAGACATATGGAAGACGACCTTCAAGTCAAAAGAATCTCTTTTCGAATGGCTGGTCATTCCCTTTGGTTTGACAAATGCTCCAACAACGTTTATGAGGATGATGGACAATATCATACGACCTTTCACGAATATTTTTGTAGTGGTGTATCTGGATGACATCCTCATCTACAATAAGAATTAGGCAGAACACTTGCAGCATATTCAGCAGGTTCTGCACACCCTGCAATAACACAAACTATATGCAAACTTGGAAAAATGATCCTTTGACATGGACAGGGTGCATTACTTAGTCTACATCATTGATCGACATGGTGTGCATGTGGATCCATCCAATATCCAGGTCATCAGTGACTGGCCAGCCCCAACCACACTCACTGAACTTCGGAGCTTCTTAGGCCTTGCCAATTTCTATCGCAGGTTCGTGTTGGGATTCTCTCATATCGCATGGGCCCTTAGGCAAATAACCAAGGGTGGGGGTAAGGAAACATTTGTGTGGGGCCTGTCCCAAAAAAAAGCCTTCAATGACTTGAAGAAGTGTTTGTGCTCATCCCTAGTATTTTCATTACCGAACCTACAACATCCCTTTGAGATCGAGACAGATGCTTTAGACTATGCTGTGTGCACCCTTCTCACTCAACATGGCCACCCCATGGAATATCATAGTGAGACACTATCATATGTTGTCCATAAGTACCGTACTTATGACAAATAAATGTACTCCATTATGCAATCCTTTTGCCAATGGAGACATTACATTCTTGGGAAGGAGACAATCATCCACACTGATCACAAGCCACTACAGTTCATGCAGACCCAAGGAAAATTGCAGAATGACTGCCATCAGAAGTGGTCCACATACTTACAATAGTTCCACCTCAACATCAAGTATAAAACATGAAGTACCAACCGAGTTGTTGATTGCCTCAACCGACCTCCAGTCACGACACTCACCACGGTGCTATACTCTTGCGACCGTGAGACCTTTGGATGGCTCCACCTTTATGAGACAGACCCTAACTTCTTCACCACCTACCAAATTTTGGGTTCCAAATCAGTGGTTGCTAATTTCCATCTTCAAGATGGGTTGTTGTGCCATTTGGGCCATCTCTACATTCCTTTGGCATTGAAAAGACAATGGAAGTGCTGCAGAAACATTTCTATTGGCTGAAACTTCGACACGATGTCAGCAAGTATATCAAGTCCTGCACCGCCTACACTATTGCCAAACCAACCACTAAGAAATAGGCCCTGTACACCCCTCTACCTAATCTTGATAAGATGTGTGAATCCATCTCAATGGACTACATTTCGGGCCTCCCATCCACCAAGAGGGGAAATGACTGTGTTTTTATGGTTGTTGATCACTTTTCCAAGATGGCGATTCTAGCCGCATGTAAGAAGAACATCACAGTAGAATCCACTGCCAAGCTCTTCTTTGAATGATTATGGGTACATTTTGGGATCCCAAAAACCATTATCTTATACCATGACAGTTGATTCCTCAACACATTCTGGTCTAGCCTCTGGTCACTGCTGGATACCAAGCTCACCAAATCCACTGCCTTCCACCCCCAAACAGATGGACAAACCGAGGTCGCCAATCGGATGATCATACATATCCTGCGCATGTACAATTCAAAACACCCCCACACATGGGATGAGAGTCTTCCCTATGTCCAACATAGCTACAACCCATCCCTACATAGCTCAATTTCCCACAACCCCTTTCAGGTGGGGTTGGGATTCCAACCATTGGGCCCCATGGATGTTACACTACCCCTAGTGACCACCTCGACCGAATCGTCCCCTGATCCACCAAAATCTGACAAAGCCACCCAACTCATTGAGTGGATCTAGCACATCCGCTAATAGGTTCAGGATATTCTACAGAAGTCTAATGCCAAGTACAAGCAATGTCATGATCAACATCAGGTGCCACATAAGTTTTAGGTGGGAGACAAAGTTTGGTTGCACTTGAAGAAAGAACACCTTATAGGGCCCCATCAGAAGCTTCACCCACTCCATTATGGGATGTACACCATCAACAAGGCTGTGGGTGAAATTTTGTTTGAGCTCAACATTCCCCCTTTCTTTGGCTTGCACCCAGTCTTCAATGTGGCTCTCCTTCGGCCATATTTCCCACCATTATTGGACACCTTAGAGATAGAAGAGAAGTTGACACCAACAGAGCTCAACCCTGACTGCATGCAACATGCATCCAATGATCATATTGTGTACGCAAAAATCAAGGGCACTCGACAACAAAGGATTTATCTTTATCAAGTCATCAAAGTAGGGTAGTTCTTGCACCAGAGCAAGTGGCTCACCCAGGGCCAAATTCAGCAGAAATTTCCTCATCTGATGGGGGAAGTTGTTAAGCCCTAATATTGGTTCATTACCCCTTAATTGGGGCATATTAGATTAGTAATGTTATTTTATTTATGTCAGCTTTATTCCATTAGTTGTAATTATACCTCCTAGTCTCCTATATATACCAAGGAGACATTTTCATTAGGAATCATCTGGTACTTGAACATTTATGTGGGGTAAAAGGAGGTTTCCCCCTCAAAGAGGCTTATTATCTAAAATTATCTCTTTTTCAAGGTGTTGAGTACTTATTCTGAGGTTTAGCTATGCTATATTGATATTTGGTTCTTAACATATTGTATCAGAGCTCAAGGTCTTGGGGTTTCGCTGCTACATGTGAGACACCATGGAATTTTCGCTATAATTTTTTTTATACAACGATTCAGATGGAACGTATTGGAGGATATTTAGTAGACAGATCAAGGTACGTTGGGTTAAAATTTCATCTCATGAGGCCTTACAATTTCGGAGATACAAACTTTTTAAGATAGGGTTCTGGAATCATCCTGAATTGAGTCATTGCAGAATTTTCGCTATAATTTTTTTTCTGTAACGTTTCAGACCCTGAAATATGGAGGATATTCTCAAAAATTAGTAAGGTATATATGGTAGCAATTTAAGCTTCTGGGTCATCTTAAATTTGTATATACACCCTGTGGAAGATAGGGTATCTAACTAGTCCTATTGACTAGTCTCAAGCAAGTGTTCCAGGTAAAACAATCATAAATTATTCCTAGAGTATCCAAATTGAGTGAGACCAGTTACATTGGATAATGAACATCCCTTAGTAGTTCTGGTACAAGTTTCAGAATTTTATATCAATTATTTTGTGCAGGGTACGCTATACAAGTGAGATCTTCTGGAAAGGACAAAAATCAGCAAGTTGTGGGGAAGTTACCGTAAATTCCACTTGGCACATCCAATTTTTATCAGACCTGGGGCATTGAAGAGAAGAAATATCAGAGACCTACAAAAAATAAAATCTCATACTCAAAAGGGCTGAAATTTTGGAGATACAATAAAAGGAAGATTGTCTAGCATAACCACCTCAAAATCAAGGTTTAAAGTGATACTTGGCCAACATGCCACCAAAAAAGGGAACTTCTACACCAAATAAGCCTCCAGACAATCCTACTTGGACTCT
>SNQJ01S0017119.1:110212-133796 GCA_010110895.2 Picea sitchensis | reverse complement strand
CCTCCAAAAGGGTTTTGAGTGAATCACCATACCCTTCAAATTACGATCTTTTGAATAATTATGTTGTTCCAAAGTATTATGCTACTCCAAAATGCTCTTCGTTATGTCTCTCTTGCAAATCTCTCCCCTGTAAATTTTGGAAAAATAATGAAATAATGAATAGCTTCTTACTATTTAAAGGATTTTATGAAATTAGATTTTTGAAAAATAAATTCCCGTTCATTTTTCAGTTGTAAAAAAACAAAGTTATGCTTTTGTTTTAAATTTTTTCAAAACACTAGTGCATTTATTAATATAATGCACCAGTGCGTTCGTTTCTGAAATGCAGTGGTGCGTTTGGTTTAATTAAGTGCACCATCATGCTTTAAAAGTTATCTGAATTTTTATTTGCACATATAATAGTATATTCATCTTAAATTATCTTTTAGGATGCATCCACATGACTTACAGTACTTCATAGTATACATTTTTCACTCAAAGTCGCATTATTCTTAAAAATTTATTGTTGATTTTGCTCAAATGCAGGGAGAAAAGATTATAATATCAAATGGCCAATTCTTAAAATTCCATCCCACTCATATTGTTGAAATTCCAGCACGGAGATCTGCCTTTCCATCACCAGTAAGTTCATATTTTATTTATATTTTGATTATCTAATTGAATTTATTTTTTTGTCCATTTTAATTTGAATAAAAATGTATCCAAATTTGCAGGATCCTGATTAAGAATTGAGTTCAGATGCATAAAATATTCCACCAATTAAAAAATGTCAGAATATCTTATTAGGAGAAACATACCACAAACAGTTTGTAGATGAAAATGGACAACTGCATTACCCTTCCAATTGTAACAAGCCATCTTCCAGCTGCAATCATGTGTCAATGATGGTAATAATTGTTGAATATAATGTACTTTGAACAAACCAATTGCATTGTTCTTACTAATATCATCGATGTACCAATGTTCAATATTTTTGAAATTAGGATTCCGATGATGAGCGACTTACCTATCATCTTCTATTGCACCCCACTACAATGTAAAATCGAGAGAAGGCTATAATAAGAGCACAACTTGGAGAGGAAGTGTTGGACATTTTGGGCTGACCCGGGTTCTACTTTAGGTTTCCAACAAAACCCTGCAAACTGTCAACCCTTCTGAAGACCAGAAGACAACACTGCGCACAAAGTGCACAATGCAATCCCACCCGAGATGGCTTTATGGGTGACTGGAGGACCTAGATGTTTGCAATCATTGAAGGGAGGCTATTGTGGGGATGATAGACATTCTTTCTACCTCGACATACATTATATCTATCATTCTAACACATTATTATATCCAGATCCACCATTCTGTAATTCATTAAGGTTCATTCTGCAGTAAATATCATGGCTATTCTAGTGTGCGCTACATTTTACTACTACAGATTCATTCATTCAACATAAATAACAATAAATAAAGCAAACATTCCACACACAGACACAATTCTTACCGTGGTTCACCCTCCCTGGGCTACGTCCACAAAGATATGGCATTCTTCGCTCTTTTATTATTCTTCATCAAGTTATTGTGTTGTGCACATTACATATGCGTATAGTTGAGGTTGACAAGATCACACCAAGATCCACAACTTGCGATATTAACCTTGATTACAATGCGTCTCTCTGTCTCCAAAACTAACTCTAAGATCATCTCAATATTAGCTCAACAACTAACAGTAATCATAACTAGTGACTAGATCTGCTCAGATCTCACCACATATATTTATACTGCAAAAATGGGTTAGTACCCATTACAAAAATGACCAAAACCCTAACCCACTAACCCTAGGTGGATTAGGTTTGTCTACATTATAACTCCCTTAGCCTAGGCGGTCGAACATCCAACTGTTTTTCTTGTCGATCCATGTCCCACTTCCTTCCTTTGACTTTCCTACTTCCTTCATGCTGCTTTTCCCTATTTTCTAGAGCGCGCTCCTTTTTTGGTCCATTTCCTAACTACCTTCATTAATTGCTACATTTTTATCCAAAATGGCATGTGCCAATAGGCCCCCAACACTCACCTGTGGCTCATCCCGAGCCACTCAGGTAGTGCATGCCTCTTGCATTGACTTCTCTAGCTTCTAAAATCTTCCTGAAATTTGTTCCACTTGAGATTTTACTTACATGCTCTTATTTGCTACCGTCTCCACAATATTCCCTATAATATGCTCCTTCAACAGTTCTCCACTCTCCCGACCAACCTTTTCAATATGAACCTTAGCTGTGTCAATATCCATAAGCATTTATTATGTGCCTTCTTGTAGTGGTTCCAACTGCACCTACCTTGACTGCTTTTCTACTTATACAGTCTTTAGCTCTACCTGCAAATTCTTCATTTCTTGTGCACTCCTCAAACTGTCCAAGATTTTCATCATTTTCTTCTTTTGCTTTAGTTCCTACATGGAAGTATTTACACCTTCCTCTTTTTTTTCTAACTCCTTTAATTTTTCATCCTCTTGAATATTCATCCGTAACTGCACGCTTTTATTATACAACTCTGTGATTTCTAGGATGATTTGTAGAATGCTCGTCGTATGACCCGTGGCCTCCTGCTCCCTTTGTGTTCTCACCTCTGGTGGAGTGATAGGTTCTTAGAGTTCTGTCAAATCTATAATGTGGCTCCTGTAAGCCTCCATAACATGTGCTATCTTCTCAATTTTCTCCTCTGTTGGTATGTTCTCTCCTTGCACATTGTTAGGAATAGTTTTGAACACTTATTCCACCTGTTTCTTGATTCTTCCAGTGCATTGCTTTGCTTCATCCCACTCAAACTGTACCTGGTTAATTTTCATCTTCATTGTTTGACTTACTTCATTGGCCAAATGTATACTTGTAGCATCTGCATGGGCCCTCGAATGAATTTCTTGCACGAAACTGATTTGAATTTTTTACCATTCCTTTGTTGGAATATTGGGCAGTGTCAAGTACATATGAGTTATGTCCTTCATTGGCTTATGTGGTGTTTCCTCATCAACCTACAACATTTCTTGAGCGATCTATAAATGTTCACTCCCCATGGCTATGATTTGTACTATCTCCTATTCTGGCACTATACTTTCTCGAGGAGTCTGTTGTTGTGTCTTTTCTCTTTGTTGCATTGTAGTGAGTTGCAATTTCTCCAGTGCATCCTTGACCTCCATCAGTTTCTTGACTATCTCCTCCCTTTTTTTTCAACATCATACCATGCCTCTGTCATTTGGTCCTGTACTTTCTTTGCGACTAACTATGCATCATCTTCTGTCAATGTAAGTTGAGGAACTTCCTTGTGCACCTTCATTTTCTTGCGTTGTCCTCATGTCTGCAAGAATATCATTTTCATTGGAAGAGTCTTTGTCTGTGTGGTTGTAACTAGTATATCCATGTATGGGAGATATCCACCTCATATTTCCTCTAGCATAGGAATATTTGTCTCCTTCTGCACTCCTCCATTTGGTTCTACTGCGCATTCTTTTTATTGTGCTAAAGGATTAGGGATAGTTGTTTTCTACCTTGGTTTTCTAGTGGTTGTACTACCCCCTGTTTCTTTCGCATGCTTTTTCTCCTTCCTTATATTCTCTGCTAGGCTAGTTGATGTCTTTGAAGGGCCAACTTCTTCTTCCTTCTTAGATATTGGTACCTTCTTTAGAATCACTAGCACCTTCTATTCTTTAGGCCAATATTTCATGGCCCACTGCAGTTCTTCTCCTATGACACAATATCTTAAATGTAGCCACACCTTCTTAAGATCCCTTTTGTCTTGGATCCACGTGTTATGTTTGGAATCCTTAACATATGTTATTCCTTGGTTCTCCCTCACTACCTCTGGGGGAATTCTCCATGTATTAGTCAACTTCTCCTGCATTTCATCATACAACATGGAAAAAATGATAGGATTTTCCTTCCTTTCCTTCTAATATGAAGTGTACCATAGTGTTGTATATTTGGTTGTGCGACACTTCCCTAGCCTCTAGTAAAATGCACTGAATTTTGGCTCTCCCCAAACAACCAGTGCTATCAATATGATAAGCTAGGAATAATAAAAATATCTACCTAAATCCTGTGCATCCTTACAATCTTCCAGAAACAAATTTAATAGGTAAGGAACCTAGCTGAGTAGACTCCCCTTTGCACACTGTGTTGTTGCTACTATTACTCCTACAGGGGCTTCCTCCTTCCAACATTTCATAAAAAGTTTACATGCCATCAATTTCATTGCCAATATCATTCTCGGTTCACTGATTCGGTTAATGATTATTCCTCAGGACTCTCTATCAGTGCCATATTTCTTATTCATCTCCTCTGCTAAGGATTTTTCCTTTGTCTTGTCATCCAAATATTTCTCTGGTTTTTCTCCATCTGTTGGTAAACCTATGATATCTAAAATTAAATCCACATCTATTGATACATGCCTCTCCATCCATAAGATTCCTCCATGTATTAGTGTCGGTAGATGTTTGACACATGAATTTACATCTTTTTCTCTCCCAAAGTGAGGAATCTCTAGCAGGTTCATGATCCCTATGTTATATAATCATGCCATACACTGTTTCGGCTCTAAAATGAGATCCTCTGATGGATTTGATCCTTTTCTTTCCATGTACACTTGCAGTGCAAACTCAGGGAACTTGTCTGTGTCTATCACATCATCATCTTCATACTTTAGTTTGTTAACAACCCCTAACATGTCACCAACTACTTTGATTCTGTCAGGTATTTGTGGCAGTGACGATGTTAGTTATTTATGTTTACTTGGTGTTCTTGGCACGACAAGTTTTTCTATAGTTTTATTATTTCCTAATGATGTCCTTGCTTCTTGGTTTTCATCTTCATCTTCTTCTACATCTAATTTTTGTTGGTCTATGATATCTTCTACTTGTACCTGTTCCTTCGATTGTTGTGCTAACTCTGCTATAGGGCGTTGTACTTCATCAGACTCTGTTCGTTCATCATCTTCTTAATTCATCTCTCCCTGTGGTTTTTATATTCCTAATCCCATTTGCTATGCGGGGTTCTACTCTGTGCTAGGGTTCTGTTTTTCTCCCCGCGTGTCAACATCTATTTCCTCTATCGCCAGAACCTGTTGTTCTTCTACAATAGTGGGACTAATTGGTTCGATGAATGGTGCAATAATGGAATCCACATCCACCACTCCCTCTAGTTGATTTAAGTTTACTCCCTTAGCTATTGTATCTTGTTTAGACCTCATGGCACTTCTCCTTTTTCTTGCAATATGATTGGGAGCTCCAAACTTTGGTGGAGCCATTGTTCTAAATTCAAACAGGGTTTCTCTGAATCTTCATGGAATCACCTCGAAATCACCTTCTCTCAGTCAGTTTCATTCCTTAGCTCTCATTTGCACAAAGTCAGAATGAGTCTTCTTATTCATGTTTTCTTGCTTTTGTATGTTGTGTCATAAATGATCTATCATGTCGTACTTTTTCGATCACCGCCTTTTCCTTTTTTCCGGATACTTTCTGTATCGGTGCACTTCTTTTTCTATCTTGGCACATTTCTTTGGCACACAGTGTATTCAGGTTCCTTCATGCCAATTGTTGTCTTCTTTCATGCTATATCATCTATCTACATTTGTAACACTTATCCATATACTGCATCTTTTTGTATTTTTCTTTTTTTTTCAATTTTTTCTTTCTTTTCTTATTTTCTTTTCTATATACACTATGTAAAAATATGATTTTATGCGCTGCAATTACTAAGGGTTATTGGGTCAATTGCCCTTATACATTTTCAGTCAACTTCCATTCATCAAACCTTGAATCTCTTACCTTCTAGATCCTATAACCGCACAACACCTCCATCTGTAATAGACTTTATCTCATATGGCCATAGCCAATGCATCTTGAATTTCCCTGGGTGTTATAAGTATTTTTTGTCATAGAGGAGAACCAAATGTCCTTTATTAAAGTGTTTCTTCTTAATTTGTTTATCATGAAAAGATTTGTGCTTTTCTTTCTGTACTTCTTGATCGAAACCAACCATAATCCTATCTTCTTCTAGTTCCATGAGTTCATCCAATATTTCTTGATCTGCGACTCTTTCTATCATGTTTGTAATGGCTGCAATGCACATACTAGGTATCAAATACTCCAAAAGGACTACTTCTTCCTAACCATACAACAATATGAAAGATGTCTTCCCTGTGAGTTTCTTGCATGTAGTTCTATAGGCCCATAATGATTTTGGTATTTTCAGATCCCAATCATCCATGTTTATATTAAAAATTTTGTTTAAGGAATTCTCCAATATCTTATTGAATGCTTCCACTGTTCCATTAGCCTAAGGATGGTATGGAGTGCTCTTATGATGGTGTATCTCAAATTCTTCAGTCATTTCCTAGATGGTACTATTGATAAAATGATTTTCCTAATCACTCATCAGAATCCTAGGGAATCCAAATCTTATGATTACTTGTTAAAATAGGAGGTGCATTGCAATCTTTCACTACTACTGCTTCAACCCATCTGGTTAAATATTTTGTCACTGCAATGATGTACCTTTCTCTTGATCTTATATTTGGTGGATTGATTGGTCCTACAAAGTTTACTGCCCATTTTTCAAACACTTTAAGAGTTACCCAAGGTTTTAGTGGCATCTCATCGCTCTGGATGAATTTCCTACCCTCTGATAGAAATCACAAGTCTGACAATACTCCTTTGCATCTTTCAAAACTATTTTCCACCATAGTCCTGCACTCAATATCTTTTGCATCGTGGCTTTTCCTACATAGTTCTCTCTAGCTGTTCCTTCAAGTGCTTCTACTAAGATGATAGGATGTTCATTCTCCATGACACATCTCCTTAGAATATTATCTGCACCTAGTTTATACAAGTGTCCTGCAATGAGTTGGTAATCTACAACTATAACTGCCAAATTTTTCTTCTACGTAGTATTGTATTCCTTTGGGGAAAATCCTGTACTAAATAATTCAATAATATCAGAAAATTATTCATCAACAATCTGCACTGAAAAGAGTTGTGCATGATGAAAATTTTCCTCCAAGATACTTGTTTCCTCTCCATTAGTTATTCTGGATAGATGATTTGGTCCTGCATTCAATATTCAAGGTTTCACAACTACTTCAAAATCAAATTTCTGAAATAACAACAACCATCTACATATTCTCCCCCCCCCCCAATATTGGCTTGTTGACTAGGTATCTCAGAGCAGAGTGATCTGTGAACATTTTAAAATGTTGGCCTAATAAGTAATGTTTGAACTTTTTCAATGCATACACCATAGCCAAACCTTCTCTCTTTGTTATATTATAATTATGTTTTGAATCTAAGAGCTTCCTTCTTGCAAATGCTATTGGGTGATCTATGTCACTTCTCCTGGATGTGTTAATACTGCTCCAAGTGATATTGAAGAATCATCCACATGAACATGGAACTATTTTGACCAATATGGAAACACTAGAATTGGTGTTGTCATCATTTTCTCCTTTAAGATGTCCAAACTTTGTTGGAAATGATCATTCTACTGGAACTTGATATCCTTCTTTAACAATTTCTCCATGGGCGCAATAATCTGTGCGTAGATTTTTATGAACTTTTTATAATAGTTTGTATGACCAAGTGCAACTCTTAATTGGTGCACTGACTTAGGTGGTGGTAAATTAACAATGATAACAATCTTTGCAGGGTCAACCAAAAGACCCTATTTACACACCACATGTCCTAGCAAAATTCTAAATGGTGCGCTGAAGATGCATTTCTTAATGTTCAAGGAAATTTGGCACTGTCTACACCTGCCTAGCATTAATATTAAAATTCAAACATGATCTTTCAATAGGATAAATATTGTCCAATCATCTAGATAAACCTCCAAAAATTCATGTATAAAATATTTAAATGCATCTACCACTACTCTTGAAAAAATAGCAGGGGCATTCTTCAATCCAAAGGGAATCATTGTGTATTGGTACGAACCCCATTATGTGGAAAATGTAGTATTATGACGATCCTCTGGTGCTATTTTGATTTTAGGTGATACCCTGAAAATCCATCAGTAAATGAGTGTGTTTATTGTCCTACTACATTATCCAATACCTCATCTGTAAATGGAGTAGGGAAGGGATCATGAAAACATAACTCATTTAAATTCCTCAAGTCTACATAGATCCTTATTCCCCCTTTCTTATTCTCCTGAACTACCATAGGGCTAATCCACTCAAATTCTTCAACAGGTTTTATTATATCGGCCTCTAACATTTTATCAATTTATGCCTTCACTTTTTGTTTATATACTAGATTTAGCCTGTATGGTCTCTATCTTATTGGTCTAGAATCTGGTCGTAAAGGGATCTTCATTTCTCCAAGTTCTTCTGCTACCCCTTTCATTTCTAAAAATTTTGTTGGAAATATATCACTGTACTCGCACATTAATTCTGTTATTATTTCCACTGTCTGGTTATCCCAATAGTCACCAATACTTGCAATCTTTGGATTCTCTTCTGTTCCAATATTGACCTTCTTTATCTTCAGTGGTGCAACAAATGTTTCTGACTGTAAATGTGGACCTTCTACTTCTATTTTCCCTTCAACTTTGGTAATATAAATATTGCGTGGTTTTTTTTCTGCTGGGTCATATTCTGTAACATGGTAATAATGTAACAACTATCTAACTATTTGTCGATTCTGGTTCTAATAGGCTGCTACAATTTTAAATTCAGGTTCTTCAAAGATCTTCTCTTTTATCAACTTCAGTGATGTATCTATCTATGGATTCTCATGTTCAAAATAAAAACGTGATCATGAAGTTCTGCTGCAAATATTCCCAATTTATAGTTTGATCCAGGTGGATATCGGTGGCCACCCACCTATTCCAACTGGCTCAAAACAATTCTTTGGCAATTTACTATTTTTAGTAGTTTTTGAGATCCTAAAATTCTGGGGCCATTGTAAGGGCCCAAAACAATAATTTTTCACGATCAAGCACCTTAATGATCATCAAAGGCATGATTGAGACTGTGAAATAAATCTTCTCATCAATACCTTTCCAACGATTTATTGTGTGCCCCAAACGAAGATCGTATGCCAAAGTTACGCCCTTGGGAAGTTGATATACCAAACTACCCAAAATGGGGTCCACAAACATGTTGGATTTTCATCTTGCGGGGTTAGGGTTTTGGATTTTATTTATGTTAAAAATGAATTTGGAGCCTCATTGTAACATCATATTCTTGTGAATGAGCATATCCATCACATCTCTTCTCATATACAAGCTTCCACCATTCTAGTGAGTCTTTCACTTTGTATTTCTACATTTTTGTACATTTCACTCATTAATATAAATTGTGTATTACTATATCTTTGTATTTATGGTTATATCTCTGAAATATCTCTATTATATTATTAATATATCTTTGTACATTTATTTATTATATCTCCTCTCTCATTTCGTGCCAAAAATAATCTGGATCAATGGTATCAGAGCAGGACGTTCTTGATCTTTTTTTCAATGCATGTCCCCGACGAGGTCCGAGTATAGCAAGCTGGGTCTCCAACTCACATCTCTTGAGGAAAATTGTTCTTGCATGCCCAAGAAACCCTCCATGGTGGAAAACAATAAAAATGATAGAGAAAAATATTCTATTAATCTATTGCTTGAGCAAGCTCTCATGCGACAGAGGGATGAAACGATGGAGAATTTTTCCCACATCCTTCAATGCCTGCTGATAACAACATGAACATATTCATCAAGTGGCCACATTGGAGGAACCTCTCCTTTCAAGGTACAAGGTATCTTTGATATTCTCATATTTGAAGGTCATATAGATGCAAATGCCCTAGAAAAATGGTTAAATCTGTTAGAATGTTATTTCTCTGTTCACAATTTTTTCAACAGGGAAAATATCACCTTCACACTCCTTAAGGCTCTCCCCCATGTCAAACATTGGTGGGAAACTTACTGGGAGAAAATTTCCACAGAAGAGTCTGGAATATATAGGGCCGAGCCCACTTGGGATTTTTTGTGGATGCAGTCAAGGAACAATATTACCTTGTTGGTAACTATGAGGACCATTACATGAGATGGACCATACTGTGACAAGAGAGGGACCAAACAGTGTTGAAGTTAACAAATAATTTCCATACCTTATGCACCAAGCTAGGTATCAAAGACTCCAAGTGACATTTGGTTCTGAAATACTGTGGGGCTCTGCATAGGTACATACAAATTGAAATGTATTTTCTGGACATCTCATCACTGGGAGCTACCTATCAATATGCTGTCAAAATCGAGCAAACATTTAGGCACCAGAAAAAACAGGATTTTTGGTCTACAAATCCGCAACAACCAAAGTATGGTAAAGACGACCCTAACAACCAGCCTCAAGAAAACCAGTCCAATCCATAGTAAAAGAAGGGTAAGAGAAAGATGAAGAAGGACACTTTAAAGTGGTGTGATTTCCACAAAATACCTTGGAACAACAATGATGAATGTCTCTCAAAACAATCATTGGTGGATGAGATCAGAGAAACGGAGCCAAACCCTGATTCAAAAAATAATGGGAAAAGACAGATCATCGATGTAGACCCCACTGCTACTATCACAAATGCAATAATTCAACCAGAAGAACCAACAGATACTAAAGAGAGGGAACACCTTTTTCATTCACGAATGTGGGTGAAGGGGACCCCACTACATTTTATTTTTGATAGCGAAATCCAAAAGAACCTCATCTCAACAGAGGTCGCCAAACAGTTGCGATTGTCGACAACACCACACCCGCATCCATATAACATCGGGTGGCTTTTCCAGGGATGTGATATCCATGTCAGCCAGCAGTTCCACTTGTCATACAACATCAAGCCCTTCAAGGATGAGGTATTATGTGGTGTTTCCCTACTGGATTTTTGTGATGTTCTTTTGGGCCAACCATATATGTGGAAGCACCATACTATTTATGAGGCTCGACCTCATAGTGTCATTGTTACTATGGGGGGTCATATCTATAGGGTACCATAGGTAGTTCCGACTATTGTCCCACCTAAATAGTTCCACAAGCTAATATCTCATACTAAAACATTGAGCCTCTTCACAATTTGTTCAAAAGGTAAACAAAAGGACACTGCAACCTTGGTTCAAGCACCTTCTATCCAACAGAAGTAGGTCGAAAAGATTGAAGTAAAGAAAAAATATTCCTTCTACACACAATCATTTCACGTAGCCATACTATTTAAAAATGTCCAACCCTTCCAACATCAAGTTCTCGAAAACCTTCCACAAGCCAAGCAACCCAAGTTCTCCAACAAGGCAAGCATCTCACCAAGGTTCAGATTCAAAAAATTCTTCCCCCTCTCCCTCGTGAACTCAATGCAATGGAGACTATTGATTCATAAGGAGGAAGGATTGATCTAGGTTTATATCTGTGGCCACCCACCTATTCCAACTGGCTCAAAATATTCTTTGGAAATTTACTATTTTTAGCAGTTTTTTGGGTCCTAAACTTCTGGGGCCATTTTAAGGGCCTAAACGATTATTTTTCATGATTGGGAACCTCAATGATTTTCAAAGGAATTATTGATCCTGTGAAATGAATATCTTCTTCAATACCTTTCGAATGAGCTATCATGTGCCCCAAATAGATTTTGTATGCAAATGTTATGCCCCAGGGAAGTTGACACACCAAACTACCCAAAATGGGGTCCACAAACCTGATGGATTTTCATCTTCCGGAGTTATGGTTTTGAATTTTATTTATGTTAAAAAGGCCTTTGGAGCCTCATTTTAACATCATATTATTTCAAATGAGCGTAGCTATCACATCTCTTCTCAGAGATAAGATGCCACCATTCCAACGAGTCTTTCATTCTGTATTTCTACAGTTTTGTACATTTCGCTCATTAATAGAAATTGTGTAATACTGTATCTCTATGTTTATGGTTATATCTCTGACATGTCTCTGTTATATTATTGATATATCTATGTACATTTGTTTATTATATCTCCACTCTCATTTTGTGCCAAAAATAATCTAGATCACAGTTCCTCTATGTAGTTCCAATTTTGTATACCAATTTCTTGGTATGCCTTCTAATGTATGAATGAAGTGACGTGGACATTCCTCTTTTGGTACCAGTATCCATTGAATTATGCATGCGTCCATATGTTATTTGTGTTTTCCTATTCCATCATATTTCTGCATATATTTATTCTCCTATTCTGCATCAAATCTAATGCGCAATAATATTTTTCATTGATACCAATCATGGATCTTGTCTTTGTGAGTACCCCACCACCGTGCATGTGTTTCTTTCAAGGAAATATATAAAAATAATAACCTTTGATTTTCCAGGAATTCTAACTCAAAATTTGTTAAAAATTCTTCTAAATCATTTTGACCATAAAAACTTGGAGGTTCTCTTACCTCTGTGCCAACCCATCTTAGTGCACGCATCATTCTTTCACATATTATGGTAGATATCTCATGTAAGTGTTGTTTTCAATTCTCCAATCCTGTATCAAAATCTAAAGCAAAAGAACTAATGCTTCTACAGCTAAGCATTCCATCTACTATTGGGTTAATGTAATCTTCCTTGCGCGTGGTAATTCTATAAAGATGGTTTATACCTTCTGTAACGAAATTCTCTATCGTTGGTTCAACATATATTCCACTTTCTGAAGGATCTAATGGTGCTATGACTCTATATTCTCTTGATTTAAAAATCGTTTTCCTGGTCTTCAAGTTGATGATATCTTGACTGTCAAATGCCCAATCCAGTCCCAATAATGTTGGATAAGGTGTAGTATTATCCACTATATCAATTACCTCAAAATATGCCATAATTTGCACACCATATAAATCCACCGGTATGCCTTTCAATCTACCAATTGGTATCACTCTATGTTGATTTGCTAATTTCAGCTGAATAGTTGAATATCCCAGTGTAGATTCCTCCATGCATTCCCATGTTTTCTCAGGCAAGACATTTACTTCAGATCTCAAATCTAATATGATGTCACGCATGTTAAAGTCTCCAATATTTTCATTCAGTATGAACTCCCTATTTGTTCTTGACTTCCTATGGACATGATTTACTGTATTTTTCTCTAATTGTATCTCTTCTCCATAATTTCTTTTTTCTAACAAACCTTGTAACATTTGTATAGATGTTGGATCATTCAATAAATTTAAGTAATACACCATAAATTTATTTAGATTACTTACCTTTTTTGAAGACTGATCTCTGCTGGTATGATCAAATGGATGAGAAATATCATATACTAGACCATCATATTCTATCTGTGCATTTGAAGTAGAAGAAATATTCTCCTACAAAATTTCTTGTCTGGCTTGCTTGAATGTCTATTTTTCCTTGCTTCCATCAAAATGTTGTTGAGGTGTTGTATTATTTATGAACCACTAGTGCTAGTTCTGATTCCGATTTGTTGCATCTTCTCTTGTTTTGGTTCCTCCTCGAGAGAATATATTGATATTTTTCCCATCATCTTCTCTAGTTTCCACATAAATCCATTGAACATTCTGGCTATTCTGATTCCTCTTTTCATGTATCTTTTTCAGAAGTGTAGGGAAATCTTATGTATCATGATCTGCTACACGATAGTACATGCATGTCGTTGGTAGTAGTGGACAATCCATTGCATATTTTCTAGGTTTCTAACAATTGTGATAGGTTACTGGTCCTCTACCTCTTCCAAATCCTCCTCTTCTAAATCCTCCTTTGTTGCCTTGATTTTATGTGTGCGCTATATTATACTGTGGTACCTGATTATATTGTGGTGGCGTAGTAAACAGTTACGCATTATTATACTGTTGCACATGTGGAACTATCATTAATTGAGCTTGCATCCTATAATTATCTGAGGTCCTTTCCTTCATCATTTCCAAATTTTGAAAATCCTTATCCTCATGTCCTACAGGCTTGCAAAAATTTCAGAATGTACTCTTAGGAACTGTTTGGTACTTTTGTATCATGGGACAATGATAGGGATCATGTCCATGTGTTTTACATATTTCACACCATGGTCCTCCTATAGGTAAAGGATTTGGAAGTCCTACTGCCAAGTACTATGCAAATGATGGGCACTCATTTTTATGATGTCCTTCTATTCTGCATAAGCTACACCAAAAAAATTCCCTCTTTTCCTTGTCGTTGTTCTAATTCAACTAAAATGTTAGATTCTTGAGATCCTCTCTCAGCTCTTCTATAGTTCGATATGTATGTTTATACTAGTTCTTTTTCCAATTGTAAGGATACTTGCAAAGCCTCGTCTTGATTTTGTAACTTCTATTGCCTCAATGGTTATTTAAAATGTGGCAATAATGAATTTACAAATAGTTTCCTATGATGCATATATGTGATGGGATATTTCAACTTACCTTTCAATCGCTTGAACTTATGATCAATTTCCCAAACTGACTCTCTTGGCTTCTGTTTGATTTCTATCACCTCATTCATAAATTGGTCTTCTGAATTTGGTCATTGGAATTCATTGATTAGTGCCTTATTTACATTCATGACGGTTGTAGGTGCCCCTTGTGGACTATTTACTACGAGGCTCATAAACTAGTCCAGTGTGCGGTTTATAAATGTAATTGCGAGATGCACTAATTTTGTATCTTCATTCATGATTTGTTTAGCTGCCCAAATATTTTCACAAATAAATAAGTGTTTCTTTGGGTCCTCCGACCCTTCTCCATGAAACTATGGTAACTGAATAGTCAGATCTTTTCATGCCATTGTAAAAAAAATCATACCACCTCCACGCGGTGTATATAACTGACTACTACTAGCTAAACTCATACTTCCACTGGTCCCTTGAATTATTGGACTACTTCTACCAATAATTACTGGTTGTCTAAATGATTCTTTATTTTCAGATGTTTTATTTGCACATGGGGTCATGGGTTCCACACTAATTCTGATCTTGAATGAAGAGCCTGTTTTTGTGTCGGACCCCTAACTTATGGTTTTTCTGTCATATGTGGCACACATGATTTCCTCAATCTTCCTTGTAGCACGAAGATCCTCTACCTCCTCTTCATCACTTTCCAAGCCTTCCCGCTCAGCTACTTCCCTCTTTTTCCTATTGATCTTATATTGGTAGGGTCTTCCACAACACGTTGTTCCCTCTATGTCCATTATTTCATTGATCTGATATTCATCCATTATAATGGGGTCCATTTCTTCCTTCTTTTGACCTCTATCTAGGTCCTTCTCCATATCTCATATAGTCCTTAATGTTTACCCAGTCTCCCCATGCACACAGATTTATTTAGCTATTTGACTCCATTGTCATCACTCCTTTATCATGCAACAAAATCTTGATCGACATGTAGAGTAATCTAATATACCTTCCTCTTGGACCCTTCAAAAATTCATGCTCTACAACAATGTATGATTTTGCAGTATTGACTCCAAACTCAATAATGAATCCTACAATAATGTTGTCTATCCAGAAATTGATTGCACGTGCGAATTTATTATTGACTTTTTGTAGCTATGTAATATTCTCAATAGTCCATTATATTGGTCTTATCTTATTAGTTGGGTGATTCTCCTTTAATCTTAGTATCAATCTTCAACAAATGTGGAAAATAATAGAAAAATGACTCATGAAAATCATTAAACACATACCTTTCCAAATATTGGCGCGGAGTATACTTGGAGTTTATATTGTCTTTCTATGCAAACTCAAGATCTTTTTTTTTCAAACATCTTTCTATCTCCTATTTAGTTGAATTCAATGGTCTAAACATCCCCTTATAATATTTCATTCTCTTCATTATCCTTCTCAACAATTCCCTTCCAATATGTTCTTCTGGGTTCCAGCTGGAAACAAAACCATTTGTTGGATGTTTTTGGATGGCCTGGGTTCTACTTTAGGTTTCCAACAAAACCATACAAACCATCATCCCTTATGGGGACAAGAAGACAACACTGTGCACATAGTGCATAATGCAGTCTCACCCAAGATGGATTTATGGGTGAGTGCAGGACCTAGATGTCTACAATCGTGGAAGAGAGGCTATTGTGGGGATGATAGACATTATTTCTACCTCGACATACATTATATATATCATTAGAACACATTATTGTATCTAGATCTACCATTATGTAATTCATTAAGGTTCATTTTCTAGTAAATATCATGGCTATTCTAGTGTGTGTTGCATTTTACTACTACAGATTCATTCATTTAGCATAACTAACAAGAAATCAAGAAAATGTTCCACACAGAGACACAATTCTTACCATGGTTCACCCCCCCGGGATACGTCCACAAAGATCTGGAATTATTCTCTTTTATTATTCTTCATCAAGTTATTGCACTGTGCACATTACATATGAGTATAGATGAAGCTAAAAAGATAGCACCAAGCTCCACAAATTGTGATCTTACCCTTGATTACAATGCATCTCTCTGTCTCCAAAAATGACTGTAAGATCATCTCAATATTAGCTCAACAACTAACACTAATCATAACTAGACACTAGATCTCCTCATTTCTCACCACATATATTTATACTACAAAGATGGGTTAATACCCATTACAAAAATGACCAAAACCATAACCCATTAACCCTAGGTGGATTAGGTTTGTCCACATTCTAACTCCTTGAGTGCAGCTGGTCCAACATCCAACCATTTTCCTCGTCGATCCACGCCCTTCTTCCTTCCTTTAACTTTCCTGCTTCCTCGATGCTTTTTTTCCCTATTTTCTAGTGCACACTCCTTTTCTGGTCCATTTCCTAACCACCTTCATTAATTTTTGCATTTCCCCCCAAAATGGCATGCGCCAATAGGAAGCATACCAATAACGGTTGAATTAACCACCTATTCAATTTCCACTATGTCGAGATTCACCAATTAGGAATGATTATAACAATAGTAGTTCTTCATAAGTTGGAAATGGAGTCAATCAAATAGAGGTTGGTATGGATGATTATTTACAGGATACTACTACCATGGAGAAAATGTTGTTATATGCATTCTAGAATGATGAGCTAGAGGATGATGCTCATATCACTGACACCTTTTTCTAAAGCATGAAATATGCTTCCACCACCCCTTTCTTTGGGCCTAGCCAGTCAAAGTCTACCCAGATGGGGACAACAATTTTACTATACAACTTGAAAGAAAATTTTGGCATGTCAAACACATGTTTCTCGACAATATTTAGGTAACTAACCATTGAGTCCCTTATATTTTGAGAACTCTTGTCACACAATCAACATTAAAAATGGTCAATTTTATGAATGTTAAATGACATTGTGTATTTCTATTTCCCACCAAATGTAGGTTATTCAAAGATAAGGTTCTTTCGAGTGATAATGTCTTTCTCGGTAGCTATGAAGAGGCAAAGAAGATGTTGAAAATGTTGGGTGTTTAGTACATATCATATCGTGCATGTCTAAATGCTTGTATTCTATATAGAGGAGAATATGAAAACAAAGAGATATGTCCGAAATGTGGGCATGGAAGGTACCATAAATCAAATAAAAAGGGAAAATCACATGGTCCGCCTCATAAGATATTGAGGCACATGCCTATAATCCCAAGGATTCAAAGGATGTTTCGTTGCAAATAATTAGCTATGTCACAGGGATGACATGCCTCGCACATAAGTGAGTCGATATTTATGCGAATCCCAACAGATTCAATAGACATGAAACGTATAGAGGATACATGGCCCAAAAAATTCAAGGATGAAGTACAAAGTCTACGACTTAGCATAGCCATGGATGGTGTCAACCCATATTCCCTCCAAAAAACTAACTATTATGTTTTTTCCTATAGTATTGATAAAAAAAAATAACCCCCCATGGTTGTCCATGAATAATGAACATCTTATGTTGTCTCTTATAGTCCCTGGTAGATGAAAAGTGAAAAATATGGATGTCTACCTACAACGATTGGTAGATGAATTGAAGGAATTATGGGAAGGGATACATGTATATGATGTATCAAGACCCATCGAAATAGAGAGTATTTTTATGTTGTATGGAATATGTTCTTACACCACACATGATTATCCAGGATTAGGATTTTTTTCTGGTAAATTACATGTTTATTGATTTTTTTATATACGTATCAATATTTTTTGGCATATTTAATGTGTTTCGATTATTTTGATATTCATCGCTAACATGCTTTGTATACATTAATAATTTTGTAGGTCTTGTAACAAAAGGGTATAATGGATGTAAATTTTGAGGACCTCCTGAAGGCTAGGTGTTCCAACCACCTATGAAAGCCAGTGTATGACTACTCCAAGGTATTCCTCCCAGAACAACACCCTTAATGAAGAGCAACATCTTTTTTCAATGGTAAACCAGAGATAACCCAAAGGCCTGCAATAATGACACCAACTGAATGGATTAGAGCATATGAGAGAGAGAAGGAGAAGGAGATTATAGAAATGTTCTATTCAAATGGGGAGCTATGTTTGATGATCCATAATTATTCGACACCTATGTTGAGAAATTTCCCATTGGGATGAAAAGGAAATATGTCTTTTATGAGCTCCCATATTGGGAGCATATTAAGATTTCCCACTTACTAGATCCCATGCATATATTTAAAAATGTTTCATTTTCTTTATGGAGGCACATATCATCAAAATAAAGTGACACATTGGATTTTAGGAGATATATTATTTCTTAAAAAACTAAAAAGAAACAATGGTCAAGAAAATAAATTAGAGGAGAAGTTGGTCCCTCTTGGTCTTTCAAAGAAGGTGATGGGCCATGGATTTTGAAGAAATATGATCTTTATTTGGAAAAAGAAGTTATATTGGGTGTGAAGGTTCCTTCTTTATATGGGTCTTCACTATGATGCAACTTCACTGTGCAAGACCATTTGTCGGGGTTGAAATCACATGACCATTTGAACCTTCTAAGAGTATGAATGTCAAAAACATGATTTAATTATTTGTTTTAATTTTTATGCCATGGGATAAAATATAATTAATTTTTTTATATGTTTACTTTGTAGTGTCATTATCCTTTGCTTGTGTGTGGGTGTGTGAAACATGACTTCCCCCAGGACCTATGACATGCCATATCTAAATTATCTGCATTTATACATTGGATCACATCAAAGGAGATTCATATGGATAGCATTCGACGATGGCGTCAAGAGATAACTAATATTGTTTGTATGTTTGAGAAGGAAATACCAACGAGTTTTATGGACTTGTAGGTTCATCTTCTAATCCACCTCGTATACGAGGTGAATTATTCAGAATGGTCTCCTATTGTTGGATGTTCTTCTTAGAGAGGTACATGAAGAAATTGAAAGGATTTGTTCTACAAAGGACAGAACCTAAGGGGTCTATGGCATAGAGGTACATATCATATGAGTTTTTCTATTATGCCAGTGAGTACATCAAGTAGATTGACAACAGACCCGGTGTGGTGATTTGGGACAACGAAAGGGATGAAGACAAAATAGAAGGGGAGCTTCTCCAAACGAATGCAAAAAGGCTCTTGATAAAGAGTAAGCAACTTATCGTTTGTCAAATTTCTACATAGTAACTATTCACATTGAACTTCATAATGTATAATTTGATCTCATATGTACTATATGTTGGTTTTATTTCATGAATATATACATAAAAAAAATTAGAAATTGATGCCATTAATAAATTCATTCTTTACAATTTGGAGGAAACAAAGCCATGGGTCGCATTGTACGAACAAAACAAGAGGAAATGGGACAGTGAAAAGAAATAATTTAGATGTTTGAATGGTAGAATCATGCCTTATATTGATCATTTAAAAGAAAATATGCCAATAATATGCCCCAACAGTTGGGTTTCTAACCAAGTCAGAGAGAAATATGGTGCATCCAGTCATTACCCGCTTGTTGAAGAGGATGCACTAAACATAGGGATTGGGTGCAACAACTTGGTAATAATCTCTTTGTGTACATTTTTAACTTCGTAATGCACCTTTGAAGTGTAACATCTATATTTTATATTTTATTAGTCAGGTTATTAGACACATGACACTGTGATTTTTTCACATTTTTATAGGTGCATTTGTTCCCATCTATGTGGGAATATGGACATCATTTTTGAACAAAGGATGTCGATGATGGACACGTGACACAATATTATGGAGTGAAAGTCAAGTTCGACCAATCTAGTCATGCTAGCCACCACAATCAAAACCTGATACGAGGGAAGTTAGGTTACATTGGAAATATACAAGAGATCATTCGAGTGGACTTCTCTTGTTTCCAATGTGTTATTTTTAGGTGCAAGTGGTGGGACACCTTTTATCGGAATAATGTAAATGAAGATTGCGATAGTGGGATGATATGTATCAACTCTAGAAAGATCTAGGATGAAGCTAAGGAGCCTTATGTTTTCTCAAAACACTGCAACCAAGTGTTTTTTTAGCCCATATGTGTTGGATAGGGATTGGTGGTTTGTATTAAGACACGACCCTAGATCAAAACATATTTTTGAGAACAAAAGTGTTATCATGCTAAGTGAGGAAGATAATTATGGTGATGAAAATGGAGAGTGATATGTACATGTTTTATTTCATCATTTATAATGTTGCTATATCTTTTTGTTATCTTTATTTTGCTAATTATATATTTTTTTATTCATCTTGTGACAGAGGAAATGGAAAGTTAATTATAACAAATCTTTGAACAATTTTAGTTGGTTAACAGTGAGTTTGATGTGTAATGTTTGTCTTTAAAATTATTTGTGATTGCATGGAATGATTGATTGTAATATGATTTTATATTGTTATTTGAAAATATTTGTATGTCGTTGCATGTTTAATATAAAATTTTAAGAATTATTTTCATGATAAAGTTGTAACAACATGTTTTTAGAAAATTTCGCCAAACATTTTATAGTTGGCATTTTATATAATTAGTAAGATTCACAAAGGGTTTTACACTTAAAACTAAGTATTTCAAATTGTGAAATCTCGAAAAATGACAAACCAGTTGAATTTTTAGTGCGATATGAAATTCTACTTTCTCCATATAAGGTTTTATAATGAAAAAAATAACAATAGGAAGATTTGCATCCATAAAATTTTAGGGCCAATAGAATTCTTATCATTGGAAATCATAACTTTTTATAATAACAATTTTTAGTGTAAATGAGTCTATTCAAAAAGAGTAAATAGTACAATGGAAAATAACATTTATTCATATGCAATTTGTTTTTTTGAAAAATAATTTAGTTAGAATGAATATGTATGAACTATCTATGCAATAGAAAAATGTTTATGATAATTTTATGATTATAGTTTCAACCATATTGAACTTTGTAATTTATAAAAATATCTTTGCATTTTTTTATTTAAATTAAGTCTTTATGTTTCATATATAAAATTTTGATATAAGTTCAATACATAATCTATAATAAATATCATTTTATAAGAAAAAAACATCGTGATGATAATCATCTAACAAACATAAAAATCATATAAAATACACATGCAAATTCACTAACATCATCTAATTATATATACCTCTACCACATATAAACATCATTAATTAGCTAGCACACAAATCTAGTAATCTAAATTTTATAGCAAAAAATGCCACACCTATGCATTTGTGCCATGACCCAACCCTTTCCCAATGGTTGCTATACTTTTCTCCAAAAATACCTCTCAAAAACCATTTAAAAAAAATTCCCTAAGAGCATATACGTGGGTTTTCCTAGTGCAACATCCAGACATTCACGAATTTCCACACCGCAACCTGCGAATGCCCTCAATATTTGTGAAAAATAAAATAATTTCGTGTTTTCGGGCGGGTTTTTCGGTTGGAATCGTTTCCCAACGACGCTTACTTGTACACAACAGAATCCAACTCCCCAAATCTCTTTGAGAAGATATAAAACAACCATGAAGGGCTAAGGAGAGGTCAAGTGTTTTTATGCAAATTTATGCTGCCAACATCTCGTAAGCCTCCCTTCCCTATAATTCTCTAAGCAACATCCCCTTTAGTCTCGAAACTTATTTTCCAGATCTTCTTTCTCTTTTTTATATCACTATAGAGTGTATTCTTATCCTTATCTGAGTCATTGAAGGAAGATTACATTGGTTGATTTGATGCTTAAGGATTCCTGGAGGAACCTAGACAGTTGGCTTGAAGATGGTGCCTAAAGGCTGGACAAGGTTGTAACTTACCTTTTCCACTTGCTGATAATAAAATAGTTTGTTTTCCCTCAGATTTTGTCTTCAATGTATGTTTATCTTTATGCTTACTTTGAATATGACATATAATATGCACATGCTTTTGATTGCATAACTACTTTCATTGTAGCCCTTGTTTTGTATCTATTTTACATGTTGGTTCTAGTAGAAGATCAGGGGCCCTTCAATGAATTGGAGCGGGGATCAACATCATACGAGAGAACAAGGCACAATTTATTTTCTCCTCTCTATCCCTACTTCCTCCTAGTTTAAGTAGTTATTTTCTTTAGATTTTATGTGCTTGTCATTGAGGGGAGATTGTTATCTCTTCCACTTAGTCTTGCTCTGTTGTGATTCAGACCCAAGATCACAGGGGAAAAATCCCTTAATCATAATTGGTGACTCCGCTAGGGACTCTCCTAGTTGGGTCAGTTTGTTTGAGGTGTCTTGCTTGCTTTATTTGTCTTTTTATATTGTTTTCTGAGTCTTTACAGAGTCTTTTAGCCTCACACGACCTTTTTCTAAGTTTTGAAGCCCTCTGTTTCATAGTGACCCTTTTTATTTTCTAAGATTACCTTTCCATTCATGAGTTGCATCTCTATAACCCATGTACATCCATGCGTTGCATCTCTACTGCCCGTGGATATCCATGAGTTGCAATTGTAACAGTCGCAGACCTGTGTGAAATTGTTTTTTTTTTTTAATTTCTCTTCCTTTCTAGGTTGAATGCTTGGTTTTATCAGTCGCCTGGACTGTCCTGAGTCTCTTTTTGGTTTCTCTCTGTTAAGTTCTGAATGTTTGATGTACATAAAATATTAAAAGCTTTGATTAAATTGTTTAGTATCAGGCTTGTTATGTAGATTGAAAGAAGAGCCTTGTTTGTCTACTTATCCAGATTCATTGTATTTTCAGTGGTGTCTTGGCTGAATGCTTTCTTTCTTTTTTCCTTCTTTCTACCTTGTTTCAAAAAGAAAAAAATGCATTTCTTTGTTTTGTTTTTATTTTTTAAGAAAAAAAGATAAAAAAAATACACGCGTTTGTTTGCTTCTCATTTCTTGAATCCTTGCCTTCTATTTTTGCAAGAAAATAGGTAGTTACTATTATCGGACAACTCGGTAGGTGCGGAAACTAACAGATCTCCCTAGATCCACCTGGATCTAGAAAAAAACACAGTAGAACATGACGTTTTCCTTAAGTTTTAGATATTGAATTTACTAACTAGAGAGGGATGGGTGACATACCGTTTAAACGTCTCTTCCTCTCGCTATCGCCATCCTAGCTTCGTTCCAACGCTCATACAATGATGAACCTGGAAAAGAACACAACCAACCAAAGTGATAGTAATAGCATAAACTCAATATAAACCTATGTATGTGATCAAAGAATCATACAATAAAACACAAC
>SNQJ01S0017119.1:72750-96608 GCA_010110895.2 Picea sitchensis | reverse complement strand
ACATGCAATCTCTACACTAATATCAACAAAGCAGGGTGAGTAACTTTGCCAACATCAATGCAACCTAGTGCTTGACCCTTGTGTAAGAAGAGCTTCCCAGGACAATATGTTGCAAATGGAATTTATCACTCCCTAACTCAAGATGCTATTGTGTGTTTTGAGCTTTTGGAGAGTGTATCTCTCTTCCTACTCCAAAGCACTAGCCTAGCTAAATGTTGGTGTAAAAAAGCCCTAGAAAAAAGTTACTAGATAAATTTTATGATTACGTAGTGTTATTAAAGTTGTTGTTTACTCAAAGGAAACGTAGGTGAAACTTATGGTGTATGACTCTGACCCAACAATGCAAGGATGAGAATGAAATGTATCACTTTTTGTTCAATGAATCCTATGTATGGGAGAGAGAGAAATTTTTCCAGATCAACTTTAAATTACAATGCAAAAATTTCCTTTCAACTGCAAATGCAAACAATCACTTATCAAATGACAATTCTCTATTGTGTCTTTTCCTAATACTTCAACAATCTCAATAATTTGATTTTCAATGTTTTCTAAATGACAAAAACAAATTTTGAAAGAAAAAACTTTGTTTACTTTTTGAAAAGGACTCTCACTATGCCAATGAGAATACAGAAAATCAAAAACCAATTGAACAAGCAATAAAAAACACCCAATCCACTCTTTCAATGAAAGCAAAAATAAAGAACAAACCAATGTAATCTTCTCAAATGCAAAAGAAAAATGATTTTTCAAACAAAGAAAATGATAAAGACCAATAAGACTCAACTTTCAACCAATCACCGGTCCTTAACTAATCAAACACACTCATATTATGAAGTCAGAGAGAATGGTTTTGCCAAGAAAAGTCAAGAAATGAAAGTCAAGGCAAGGATGACAAGAATAACCTTGAAATCCAAAAATAGTTCATACACACAAACAAAGACAAGCAAGAAATCAAGCAAATGATCCAAAAGACTCTTATGAGGCAATTAAACTGATCTGGGCAGTTAAAAATGCCAAAACTCAAATCCAAAAATTTGAACAAAAAAGTTCGCAGGCAGGCAATATTACACAGTGCGAGAATCACTGATTCTCGCAGGTGACCCTTGAGCAGGGTGCGAGAACATCACACTGAAACCTAAAGGCGGAGTGCGAACTCAACCTATTCTCACAGGCTGTAATGAATTACAGTGCGAGAATGCCTGAACATAGTCAAAAATTTTGAAAATGAAGTAAAGGCTGAAAAGACCTCTAGACCCAGAGAGTCTATTAGGATATCCTGAGGACTCAGAGATTGACAGGACAGGAGAAAAGTAAAACCAGAGCAAATGGCCACATAAAAACACTAAAATCCACAAAGAAAATGGGAGATGTCCCCAGCGGAGTTGCCAATTTTATTATTGGATAAATCTGTAAGTGCGAACACGAACCGATCTCCCTAGATCCACCTGGATCTAGAACAAAGCAAGACAGAACATGACTCTTTCCCTAGATTCTAACCATTGAATTAACTAGGAGGCAAGAACAAGTTACATACCTTATAATCACTTCCTATGGTCTTTGTTGCTCCCGATTCACTCCGGTGCTCTTGTGCAACCAAGACCAAGACAACACAAACCAACCAAAGTGAAGAAAGCACAATCTATTCAACAGTCAATCTATGTATATGATCAAGGAATTATACAATAAAGTGGAAATAGCTTTATGGGAAAGGGACATGCTACTGTATTATATTAATGGAAAGTAAAGATTAGAACCTGAGCCTTGATGTTTCAAACTTCCTTTTGATGGCCCTTAGCTCCGACACACACACTTGCTCACTTGCATGAAGAAGATCAGCTCCTTTGGATAAACTTGCCGGAGGTTCCTAGTTGTTGTAGCTTCAGTCCTTCACACAATTCTTTCACCAATTCTCCAATGAATCTTGCTTAACCTTTTCCATGATAATTCACTCAATATATAGGAGAGAACGAATTGGTTACTTGGATAGGAATGATCCCAAAATATCAGGGAATCTAGTACTAGGATAACCATTCGAATGCCATCTCATCCTTCTAGAAGATTCCCTTCTAGAAGCTTAGAGAATTCATCTTTTTCCTTGCTTTAGGAAGAGTTCGCACCCTAGTAGTTTAACACAATGCGAACTTCTCGCACCCTGGCTTAAGGCAGCCTGAGAGAATCATGCATTCTTGCAGGCAAATACTAGCAGCCTGCGAACAGTCTTCAAAAATGGGTTTTCTGGAAGAGATGAAAGTAACTTTTTCTCAGGAGAAAGTTCTTATGAAGAGCCTGAGTACACTATCATCAATACATCATCATGATGACCAAAATCATGGGTAACAGGAACTCAGGCCACTGACCCCTCTGAAGGCAACAGATAGGTTTACATCATTCATGGTCATAGGGATGATGAAAATAATGTGTAACAGTTACTTAGCATTCAAGCAGTGGCATCATACTTTAGTAGTGGTATCCTTGCATTGAAAAAGAAAAGAATCCTGTAGTACAAGTTTTGCATTCTTGTGTGCATTTGTTTTCAGAAAGAGAATTGTAAAATGCATCTCAAGGTGTCTTAAATCTTGCACTCAAACCTTTTTTTTTTCATCCGAAAAAGAAAAGAATTTTCTTCATAAGCGTAGTTGCATATTTTCATTTGAAGAAAATGCATTTTGTTCTTATATTGATTTTACTTTTGGAGTCGGTCTGAACATCACCAAAGTTTCATCCACAACCATTTTGTGTAAATAACAACCCATTAAAATGAATGCATAACTAAAATTTATTCGAAACTTTCATTTTTCTAGGGTGAATGAAAAAGTTTAGGGTAGGGCCTTGGTGTAGGTTGGAGAGTAAATTTCTCCAAGGCCACTAAGCAAACATAAGTGTCTAATATAGGGAGTGTAGAATTCAATTTTCCTATAAGTTGGTCTGGAAGCTCCTATAACACAAGAGTTAAACATGAGGTCACATAAGGAATAGTTGAGGAGATTCCCCTCCAAATATGGACCGATGTAGAAGATAGATCGTATATTGGGGTTTTTCCTAAAGTGACACTGAATCATTTGGTGTCAGTCCACTACAAAGTTTGAACCTAGTCGAAGTTTTCCTGAAGTGATATTGGCCCTCTTGGCTTTAGACCCCTGTAACTTCAGACCTAGTTTGAGATTTTCTAAAGTGACACTGCCCCTTTTGTAGATAGTCCTCTGGAAGACCTTTGGGCTTAGTTACCTTGCCCATACTTTCAATCCCTATTGTCGACTATGCCCACCGAGAATTTATTACACACTTCAGTATTGCTAGAGGGTGCCCCACGAAGAATGGGTACTTGTAATGGATAAGGTTGATCTGTGGAGGTCAGAATAACTGCTTCTCATACCTTCACATATTGGTCCATGGGATTTAATCAACCTATTCCTTCATTCGCAAGGGCCCGATCCCACTTTGTTGTTATTCTGACCCAAGAGCTCATCCACTTGAGTCTGAATCTTGAAAATTTTGTTTGTGTTTGTCTTATCTTGTAGGGATTTGTAGCAGTGTGTTTGGTGAAGGTAGATAATCTTTAGGAAAACGAGTTGATTGTCACAGAGATCTAGTCACTCAAAGTGGCCAACCTACCACTCTAAAGATAGAGTAGAATTCAAGGCCTTACTCTTAAGGAGGAGGTTAGGAATAATTCTCCACTACCCCCTAAAAGGAATCAGCTTTATCATTCTGGCACTTTCATATTGATTAGTCAGACCGAGATTGTAAACATTGATCCTCAATTCTTTAGAACCAGAGGAGGTAACTGTTGAGGACCTTGGAAGTGGGGAGCTCACTCCGCACTTTAATCCCCTATTAACTGCAACTTTCCCTTTTCCAATCGTAGAAGTCCCACCTCCTAGATTGGACTTCGTTGATAGTATCCCTCTCCACTGGGCCACTATGGATGACATTTCACTTGTGTCATATTTGGGATCTATTACAAATCACACCTCAGTGATATTTACCGAAGGGATATTTCCCCCTAGTATGTCAGCTCAAATGAAAAATGTGGTTCATTCCACCATCACCGCAATGACTAGCAGCATTACTGCACCAATTATTAGTCCCACTCGAGTCTTGAATTCAACTGCACCATTTTCATCCATAACAAATGCTTTCTCTTATGGAATGTCGTCGATGGAAGAGCTTTACACGCTGTTTAGTTCTTAGCCAACATCCCAAATTTCAAATGTTGGTATGGGGAGCACTCCAGCTCCTTACCAAGCCGTATCTTGGGACAGAGGACACATTCCTCCGTCAACCCCATTCGTCAAAACCGAACCTCTCCAATCTTTTGGCCCTAACCCCATATGGGGGTGGGGAACCTGTACGGGTAACTAACCTCTATATGCTAGTATGCCATGTACGTTGACCCCGTTCACACTTTATGGTGGTTTTAGGAACAACCTTTTCACTTCATCCACAATGTTGGCAGGGGGCAGCCACTTCCCAGGTCAGTACGCCCCCTGACAAGTACCTTTGTCTTCTCTAGGGGCACCATTGGGGAGTACCCCTCTACAAGGCTAGTGGAATCCCTCTGAAGGGATGTCGCAAGGGGGAAACCCCTTTCCTGGTCAGTCTACCCCCATGCCAGGATTTGTTCCTCTACATGGGGGTCCGCTGTGGGAAACCAAGGTTTTTATTTTGGGAATTAGATTGGTGGAGGTGTTCCTTCAATTAACTAGGTCCAACAAGGATTTATCCTAATCTCTAGTTCAATAAAAAACTCTTTTTGGCAGCCTGCTGCCAGTTACAACCCAATACCTTTTTTTCAGGCCGCTCATCAGTCAATGACATAGCCTAGGTTACCATTTCTGGAAAATTTGCATTTTCCAGACTTATACAAGTTGATGAATTATCCCATTCATCATGACCCGAGGTGGCCTATGGTCCTGACTAAACTACCTTCAAACATTCCAAAATTCGAAGGGAAAAGTGGTGAATATCCACATGACCACGTTACAACTTTCCACTTGTGGTGTTTTTCCAACTTGCTAAATGATGATTCGATTAGATTTTTTTTGTTCTAGCATACTCTTATTGGAGGCATTTCCAAATGGTATATGGAACTTGAGAGGGGAAATTACTTGACTTTTGAGGAACTAGCCATGGTTTTCTTAAACCATTTCCAACTCCATGTCTGGTGCGATGTTGGGACATAATTGTTGCTAATTTTGAGCAAGACAATGACACACACATTTTTATCATATTCAGGAATGGAGGAGAAGGAATAACTTGATTAAGGCTATGGTTCCCCTGAGTTCCTCCTTGAATGGTTCCTGAAATCTCTACTCCCTTATATTTCGAAGGACATTGCAACTTCAAAAGTGTTTTTAGAGGAACATGTAATCTTTTAGGTGCACTAGTTAGAGCTCATATATGCTCAGTCGAGAATTCTCTATGAGATTATTATAAACGCACTATGATCTACTCTTAACTTGGAAAAGCCAAAGTCTAACCCACATGCCTTGTTTATATGGGTCTTCACTATGATGAAGCTTCACTATAAAATACCATTTGTTGGGGTTGAAATCACATGACCATTTGAACCTTCTAAAAGTATGAATGTCAAAAACATGATTTTATTATTTGTTTAAATAATTTTTATGCCATGGGATAAAACATAATTAATTTTTAATGTGTTTACTTTGTAGTGTCATTATCCTCTACTTGTGCATGGGTGTGTGAACCGTGACTTCCCCCATGACCTATGATGTTCCATATTTAAATTATATGCATTTATACGTTTGATCACATCCAAGGATATTCATATAGATAGCATTCCATGGTGGTGTCAAGAGATAGTTTAGATTGTTTGTATGTTTGAGAAGGAACTATCGACGAGTTTCATGGAATTGGAGGTTCATCTTCTAATTCATCTAGTATATGAAGTTGAGTTATTCAGAGTGGTCTCTTATCGTTGTATGTTCTTCTTAGAGAGGTACATGAAGAAATTGAAAGGATTTTTTCTACAAAGGGAAAAACCCGAGGGGTCTATGGAAGAGGGGTACATATCATATGCGTCTTTCTATTATGATAGTGAGTACATCAATAAGATTGAAAACACACCAAGTGTGGTGATTTGGCATGACGAAAGGGATGAAGAAAAAAGAGAAGGGGAGCTTATCCAAATGAATGGAAAAAGGCTCTTGATAAAGAGTAAGTGACTTATCGTTTGTCAAATTTCTACACAATAACTATTCACACTAAAATTCATAATGTATAATTTGATCTCATACATACTATATGTTGGTTTCATTTCATGAATATATACATCAGCGAATTCAACAATTGATGCCATCAATAAATTCATTCTTTACAATTCGGAGGAAACACAACCATGGGTGGCATTGTACAAACAAAAGAGGAGGAAATGGGATAGTGACAGGAAAAAATTGTGATGGTTGAATGGTATAATCATGCCTTATCCTGATCATTTAAAAAAAAATATGGCAATGATATGCCCCAACAATTGAGTTGCTAACCAAGTTAGAGATAAATGTGGTGCATCCAGTCATTACCCGCATGCTAAAGAGGATGCACTAAACATAGGGATTGGGTGCAAAAACTCGATAATAATCTCTTGTGTACATTTTTAAATTCATGATGCACATTTGAATTGTAACATCTATATTTTATATTTTATTGGTCAGGTTATTAGACACATGACATTGTGATTTTTTCACTTTTTTATAGGTGCATTGGTTCCCATCTATGTGGGCATATGGGAATCATTTTTTCATAGAGGATGCCGATTATGGAAACGTGACACAAGACTGCAGATTGGAAGTCAAGTTCGAGAAATCTAGTCGTTCTAGCCACCACAATCAAAACATAATACGAGGGATATTAGGTTATGTTGGAAAGATACAAGAGATCATTCGAGTGGACTTCTCTTGTTCCCAATGTGTTATTTTTCAGTGCAAGTGGTGGGACACCTATGATCAGAATAATGTAAAGGAAGATCATGATAGAGGGATGATATCTATCAACTCTAGAAAGATGTAGGACGAAGCTAAGGAGCCTTATGTTTTCCCAAAACACTGCAACCAAGTTTTTTTTAAATCAGATGTGTTGGATAGGGATTGATGTTTCGTATTAAGACATGACCCTAGATCTAAACATATTTTTGAGAACAACAATGTTATCATGCCAAGTGAGGAAGACAATCAGGGTGATGACAATGGAGAGTGATATGTACACGTTTTATTTCATCATTTATACCGTTGTTGTATCTTTTTGTTATCTTTGTTTTTCTAATTATATATATTTTTATTCATCTTATGACGGAGGAAATGGGAAGTTAATTATAACAAATATTTGAACAATTTTGGTTCGTTAAAAGTTAGTTTGATGCGTAATGTGTTTTTCTTTCAAATTATTTGTGATTTCATGGAACGATTGATTGAAATAGGATTTTATATTGTTATTTAAAGATATTTATATGTTGTTGCATGTTTAATATAAAATTTTAAGAATTATTTTCATGATAAAGTTGTAACAACATGTTTTTAGAAAAATTTCACCAAACATTTTATTGTTGGAACTTTATATGATTGGTAAGGTTTGCAAAGGTTTTTACACTTGAAACTAAGTATTTCAAATTGTGAAATACCAAAAAATGTCAAACCAGTTGAATTTTTAATGGGATATGAAATTCTACTTTCTCTATATAAAATTTTATAATGGAAAAAATAATAATAGGAAGATTTGCATCCATAAAATTTTAGGGCCAATAGAATGCTTATCATTGGAGATAATAATTTTTTATAATAACAATTTTTAGTGTAGAAGAGTCTATTAAAAAAGAGTAAAAAGTACAATGGAAAACATTTATTCACATGCAATTTTTTTTTGAAAAACAGTTTAGTTAGAATGAATATGTATGAACTATCTATGCAATAGAAAAATGTTTATGGTAATTTTATGATTATAGTTTCAACCATATTGAACTTTGTAATTTAGAAAAATATCTTTGCATTTTTTATTTAAATTAAGTCTTTATGTTTCATCTATAAAATTTTGATATAAGTTTACCAATACAAAATCTATAATAAAGATCATTTTATAAAAAAAAAAACATTGTGATGATAATAATATAACAAACATAAACATCATCTAAAATTCACATTTAAATTCGGTAACATTAATTAGCTAGCACACAAATCTAATAATCTAACTGTTATAGAACAAAATGCCACACCTATGCATTTGTGCCATGGCCCAACCCTTTCCCAATGCTTGCTAGACTTTTCTCCAAAAATACCTCTCAAAAACCATTTAAAAACATGCCCAAAGGGCATATTGGGGGGTTTTCCTAGTGCAACATGCGGGCATCCATGACTTTCCACACTGTAACCCGCGGATGCCCTCAAAATTTGTGAAAAGTAAAATAATTTCATGTTTTTAGGTGGGTTTTTCGGATGGACTCGTTTTCCAACGACCCTTGGCTATACACAATAGAATCCAACTCCCCAAACCTCTTTGGGAAGATATAAAACAACCATGGAGGGCTAAGGAGAGGTTTAGTCCTTTTATGCAAATTTATGTTGTGAGCATCTAGAAGCCTCCCTTCCCTATAATTCTCTAAGCAACATCCCCTTTAGTCTGGAAACTCCTTTTCCATAACTTCTTTTTAATTTTATATGGCTATAGGGTGTCTCCTTATCCCTATATGAGTCATCGAAGGAATATTACATTGGGTGATTTGATGCTTGAGGATTCCTAGAGGAACCCAAACAATTGGCTTCAAGATGGTGCCTAAAGGTTGGACAAGGTTTTAACTTACCTTTTCCTCTTGTTGATAATAAAAGAGTTTGTTTTCCCTCAGATTTTGTCTTCAATGTATGTTTATCTTTATTCTTACTTTCAATATGACATATAATATGCACATGCTTTTGATTGCATAACTACTTTCATTGCAGCTCTTGTTTTGTGTCTATCTTAGAAGTTGGTTCTAGTAGAAGATCAATAGCTCTTCAAGGAATTGGAGCAGGGATCAACATCAGATGAGAGAACAAGGTGCACTTTATTTTCTCCTCTCTATCCCTACTTCCTCCTAGTTTAAGTAGTTATTTTCTTTATCTTTTGTCTGCTTTTCATTAAGGGGAGATTGTTGTCTCTTCCACTTAGTCTTGCTCTGCTATTATTTAAACCCAATATCACAGGGGAAAAACCCATTAATCAGAATTGGTGACTCCATTAGGGACTCTCCTAGTTGGGTCAGTTTGGTTGAGGTATCCTGCTTGGTTTCTTTGTCTTTTTTCTGTTATTTTCTGAGTCTTTTAGATAGTCTTTTAGGCATGCAGGACCTATAGCTAAGTCCTAAATTCCTCTATTTCATATTGTCCCTTTTTATTTTTTGATCTTACCTTTCCATCCATGAGTTGCATCTCTTTAGATCATGTACATATCTGTGTGGCATCTCTATAGCCTGTGGACATCTACGAGTTGCATTGGTAACAGTCGTGAACCTGTGTGAAGTTGAAAGTTTTTAAAAAATTATCTTTCTTTCTGGGTTGAATTCTTGGTTTGATCAGTCACCTAGAATCTCCTGAGTCTATGTTTGGTTTCTCTCTGTTAAGTTCTAAACGTTTGATGTACAAAAAATATTAAAATATTTTCTTAAATTGTTTATTATCATGTTTGTTAGGTAGTTTGAAAGAATAGCCTTGTTTGTCTGAATATCCAGATTCACTATCTTTTTAGTGGTGTCTTGGATAAATGTTTTTTGTCTTTTTTCTTGGTTTCTGCCTTATTTAAAAAGAAAAAATTGCATTTCATTTTTTTGTTTTTTGTTTTGTAAAAAAAAAATATAAAAATACACATGTTTGTTTGCTTCTCATTTCTTGAACCCTTGCCTTATATTTTTGCAATAAAAGAAGTAGTTACTTAGCATTCAGGTAGTTGCATCATACTTTGGTGGTGGTAGCCTAGCATTAAAAAATAAAAGAATCCAGTAGTACAAGTTTTTCATTCTTGCATGCATTTGTTTTCAGAAAGAGACTTGTAAAGTGCATCTCGAGGTGTCTTAAATATTGCACTCAAAATTTTTATTTTCATCCGAAAAAGAAAAGAATTTGCTTCATAAGTGTAGTTGCATCCATTTTCATTTGAAGAAACTGCATTGTGTTCTTATATTGCATTTACTTTTGGAGTCAGTGTGAACATCACCAAAGTTGCATCCACACCCTTTCTGAGTAAAGAACAACCCATTAAAATGAACGCATAACAAAAAATTATTAGAAACTTTCATTTTTCTAGGGTGAATGAACAAGTTTAGGCTAAGGCCTTGGTGTAGGTTGGAGAGTAAATTTATCCAAGGTCACTAAAAAAACATAAGTGTCCGAGAAAGGGAGTGTAGAATCCAGTTGTCATATAAGTTGGTCCAGAAGCTCCTCTAACACAAGAGTTAAACATGAGGTCGATTAAGGAATAACCAAGGAGATTCCCCTCCAAAGTTGGACTGAATGTAGTAGATAGATCGTATATTTGGGGGTTTTCCTGAAGTGACACTTAATCATTTGGTGTGAGTCCTTTGCAAATTTTAAACCTGGTTGAAGTCTTCCTGAAGTGATACTGTCCCTCTTGGTGTTAGTCCCTTGGAAATTTAGACCTAGTTTGATATTTTCTAAAGTGATATTGGCCCTTTTGTATACATTCCTATTGAAGAGCTTTGGGCTTAGTTACCCTACCAATACGTTCGATCACTACTATTGATTGTACTCACCGAGCACTGATTGCAAGTTGGTAACCTTCATTACTTCTCCTAGGTATATCATAAGGTGACTACGAGGGTTTGTCGTAGTACCTAGGGAAGATTTTAAATCACACACTTTAGTACTGCTAGAGGGTGCCTCACGAAGCATGGGTACTTGCAATAGATAAGCCTGATCTGTGGAGGTCAGGATAACTACTTCTCATACCTTCACACATTGTTCCATGGGATTTGATCAACCCGTTACTTCCTTTAGAAGGGCTCAAGTCCATGTTGTTGTTATTCTGATCCCAAGACCTAATCCACTTGAGTCAGAATCTTGACAAATTTGTTTGTGTTTGTATTGTCTTTTAGGGATTTGTAGCGGTGTGTTTGGTGAAGGTAGTTCAAATTTAGGAAGGCGAGTTGAATTTCATCGAGAGATAATCACTCAACATGGCCAACCTACCACCCCAAAGATAGAGGAGAACTCAAGGCCTTCCTCCTGAGGAAGAGGTTAGGAATAATTCTCCACTTCTCCCTTAAAGGCGTCAAATTGATCAGTCTATCTCTTTTGTATTGACCAGTTAGAATGAGTTCATAAACATTGATCCTCCAAAATTCAATGCTTGAGAACCAGAGAAGGTAACCATTGAGGACCTTGGAAGTGGGGAGCTCACTCCACACTTTAATCCTCCGTTACCTGCAACTTTTTTATTTCCATTCGTAGGAGTCCCACCTCCTAGATTGGACTTCACTGATAGTATCCGTCTCCATTGGGCCACTATGGATGAAACTTTTCTAGTGTCAGGGTTGGGAGCCCCTACAACTCCCACCTCGATGATTGTTGTCGGGGGGATCTTCTCCCCTGGTATGTCAGCTCAAATGACAATTGTGGTTCAATCAACCATCGTTGCGATGACCAACAACATTGCCTCACCAATTGTTGGTCCCACTCGAGTCTCGAATGAAACTGCATTTTTTTCATCCAGAACGAACACTTTCTCTTATGGAATTTCGTCAATGGATGTGCTTAAGGTGTTGTTTAGTTCTCAGCCAGCATCCCAAATTTTAAATGTTGGTATGGGGATCACTCCATCTCCTTACCAAGTCGTATCTTGGGGCAGAGGACACATTCTCACGTCATTCCTATTCGTCAGAAGTGGAACTATCCAATCTTCTATCCCTAACCCACATGGGGATAGGGTTTCTCTATGGGTATTGGACATAAATATGCTAGTATTCCATCTACATCAACCTCATTCCCACTTTATGGTCGGTTCTGGAGTACCCCTCTCCAAGCATATTGGAATCCCTCTCAAGGGATGTTGCAAGGGGGAAACCCCTTTCCCAGTCAGTCTACCCCCATGCCAGGATTTGTTCCTTTGCATGGGGGGTCTAGTAGGCGAAACCAACGTTTTTATTTTGGGAATCAAATGGGTGGAGTTGTTCCTCCATTTAAACAGAGCCAACAAGGATTTATCCCAATCTATGGTTCTATAGAAAACTCTTTATGGCATCTTGGTGCTAGTTACAACCCAAGAGATTCTTTGCAGGCTGCTCATTAGTCGATGATGCAGCCTAGGTTACCATTTCTGTAAACTTTGCATTTTTCAGACTTATGAAAGCTAATGAATGATCTGATTTGTCACGACCCCAGTTGGCATGTGGTCCCAAATAAACTACCTTTGAACATTCCAAAATTCAAAGGGAAAAGTAGCGAAGATCCACAGGACCACGTTATGACTTTCCAATTATCGTGTTCGTCCAAATTGCTCAATGATGATTCGATTAGATTGCATTTGTTCCAATGTACTCTTACTGGAGGAATTGTAAAATGTTATATTGAACTTGAGAGGGGAAATTACTCAACTTTTGGGGACCTAGCCATGGTTTTATTAAACCATTTCCAACTCCATGTTCGGTACGATGTTGGGACAAAATTGTTGGCTAATTTTGAGCAAGATAACTCCATGCACATTTCCGATCATATTCAGAAATGGAGGAGAAGGAAGAGATTTATTAAGGCTATGGTTCCACCTAATTTCCTCCTTGAATGGTTCCTGAAATATCTACTCCCTTGTATTTCGAAGGACGTTGCAACTTTAGAAGTGTTTTCAGATGAACATACAATCTTTCAGGCGCAACAATTAGAGCTCATATACTCTTAGTTAGGCATGATCTATCAGATTATTTAGAACGTGTTGTGATCTACTCTTGACTTGGAAAATCCAAAGTCTAAACCACCTATTGATGGTATAGTAGGTTCCACCCAAACGAAAGTCGTAGACCAGACGACTAGCTAGATGTATAAACTTGTTATTCAGCAACCTGCAGACGGTCCAACCTCTGGCTTGACCACCACCACCTAGTCTTCCAAAATATATTCAATGCAAACGAAGACTTTAAAGGGTTCTCAACAACCAAGTGAGAATAAAAAAGGCAAGGGTAAGAAAGGTTGTGGGGGAAATAATAAAAATTTGAATAAGGAAAATGAGGGGGGAAAGGATAAGAAAAGGAAAGGTGAAGTTTCCTTGTAATATTTGCAACAATGATCACCTTACACATCAGTGTCTGCAAATGGAAGAAGCCCAACATCTTATTAAGTTGAATCAATAGCAACAATTTGTTGTGTTGAAGAACCCTTTCCCACAAGGGTAGAATTTGCAAGATGGTTCTTCCAACTTCAACTCACAAGGGGGCACTTCAAGTTGTCCCCCCTCTGACGGATATAAAGGAGTACTAAACATGCTTAAATATTCAAAGCTAAAAGATGTATATTTTTCGACAAGGTCTCAAAATTATGATAATCCAGAGTCGACTAAGAAGGGTAAAAAAACTTCAAAAGAGCATGCCCCTCTTCACTTAGAGAATCCTGATAAAGATGCAATGCCATGCATACCTAACGGAATTTATAAAAGGACTACACATAAATCTAATGCAAGAGTCGCTCCAAATTATTCAATTGTTGAGGATTTGGCTCAAATGCCTTATGCAATGTCTGCTTTGGAGGTGCTCCAAAGTTTCCCCTCAAAATACACTGTGTTTTTGTCTACCATAGGAGTTGTTGATTCTTCTAGTCATCTTGTAATAAAGTTTTATGATACTGAGGTGAGGCCATGCCTTCCATATCACAAATATTTTCATATTGGGGTTGTTTGGAACAATATCTTAGTTAAGAGAACTATTGTTGATGAAGGAGCTTCCACGTGCATGATGTATTTTTCATGTTGGAAAGATATCAATTCCCCTGAAGTTACCTCCTCTCCTACACTCTTGACTTCCTTCGATGGATGTTCATTTCGACCACATGGTTTGATTCCTTCATGTCTGGTTATGCTAGGGGGAAATTATACTTGCGTTGAGGTTGAAATAGTTGACACGCCGCTCGACTATAATCTCTTGTTAGGAAGAAGTTGGACATACGCCATGACAGGTGTTGTCTCAATAGTTTTTTACATTATATGTTTTCCTCATGAGGGAAGAATCGTGAACATTGATTAGGTGGCATCCAAACATTATGAAACAACAACTAATCCTGGGAATACTGTCCCTTGGATTGAAAAATTTTGGGTAGCCATTGAGAGCATTGGTTATGGGATGTACACCTCACTTATGGGATATTTTGAATCTCCCGTGCCGATTTCGTATGTTCACACCACTCCAGTTAATAGGCTCATTTTTTTATAATGTCATGTATGAAATACCCATGGACCCTTTCCTCACAGTCTAGTATGGTTGAAGGTTGATTTCATGTTGGTATGGCCAAACCATTGTCTACAACTTAAGTAGCTTATCAAGCCATTCAACAGGCCATGACAGACCCAAATCAAAATCCAGTGGTCACCAAGGAGGATGATCTCTTTCCTTATCCTATTTGGGCTCTAAATTCTTCAATATCAGAAGACTATTTGGATACCATCTTTACTTCAGATGAAGAAATCATTGAGGAAATGGTCAAAGTTGAAAGGCCATGGGGGGATTTTCATCATAGATCATATTTCCTCCCCGAACTCAGTTGTATAGAGAGTGGAGAGTTAAGTTTATCCATCATTGGAAGTGTTGATGGGATAGTCAATCCCTTGGCTGGACATGGTGTCTACGACGAAGGAAACATGGGTAATATATCAGAGAAGATCCCGATCAACATTTCTAAGAATCCTGAAATTGTTAAAAACATATTTATCAGAGAAGAATTTTCATAAGATGATATCACTCAATATATGACACTCTTTAAGGAGTTTTGAGATGTGTTTGCATGGTGTTATGAGGAAATTCCTGGCATTGATCTAGAAATAAAAGTTGAGATCTGTGAATCCAAGAAAAGCATCAGAAATAAAAGTAGAAGTGGAAAATGTTCTTAATGCATGATTTATCTACCTAGTTCCTCTGATAGAATGGGTCTCCAACCCTGTTCCCGCTGATAAGAAGCATGGTACAATCAATGTTTGCATGGATTTTAGGGACTTGAATAAGGCATGTCCTAAAGATAACTTCCCGAAAACATTTTTTTATCATATCTTGGATGTGTGTGCGGGGAGTGAAATATTCTCGTTTATGGATGGTTTTTCTGGCTAAAACCAAATTGAAATTCATTTAGAATACCAACACAAAAAAACCTTCATATGTACCTGGGGAACTTTCGCTTACATGAAAATGTCATTTGGTCTTAAAAATGTCGGTGCAACATTCCAGTGGGCCATGATGTTTTCCTTTCATGAATTAAACCATATAGTGGAGGCATACTTAGATGATCTCACAACTCACTCATGCAAGAGGAACCAACATCTCTTACACCTCCTCTTAGTTTTTAAACGGTGTCATTTCTATAGGTGATCTTTTGGGATTCATGGTTTCGAGAAAAGGTATCATGGTTGACCCCTTTAAGTTTGAAGCAATAACTCATTTTCCTACCCCACGTACAATCAAACAACTTTAGAGCCTACAAGGAAAGGTGAATTTCCTCAGGCGTTTTGTTTCGAACAATGCTAACATAACAAAGGGATTTATACACATTTTGAAGAAAGGGGTCCCATTCTATTGGGATGAAGCTGCACAATGTTCTTTTGATTATTTGAATAAGGCATTGGTTTTGACTCTATTGTTGAGTCCCCCTAATTACAATTGAGACTAGTGGTTGTATTTGGTAGAAGTTGAGTCTTTGATCAGCATGGTTCTATTTCAAGAGGTTGATGATATCCAAGATCATGTCATCTATTACTTGATCCACGATGTCATGAGTCTTAAACTTAGATATTCTCATGTACATAAACTGGCACTAAAAAGTTTTCATGTTGTCCAACGGCTCTAACATTACATTTTATTATGAAAGACACTCATCATCACCACAATCAATCCATTTCCATATGTTTTGACTAGGATAATTATTGACAAGAAGTAAAACAAGTGGATTATTGTGCATCAAGAGTTCAACTTGGAATTTGCATCTGCAAAATCTAAGAAATATTTATTCTTCGTTGAGATGATGTCATAGTTTCCAATAAATAACGAGGAAGCGGAGATGACAGACTCATTCTCGAATGAGTACATTTTCCTCATCTCTTCATCCGAGTCATTGTATGCGGATATCCTTATATATCTCCAAACTATGAATTTCCCTCTAAACTGCTTGAGAGATGAGTGGAAATGGATCCATCATATGGTCAAAAACTACCTCATTATCGCTAACACTTTGTATCGTCGAGGGGTGGACTCGATCCTTTGGTGTTGATTAACTCTTGAAGAAATAGAGGTTGTTTTGAATGACTGCCATAGTGGAGCATGTGGTGGTCATGTCTATGGGTTGGAAACAAGCCATTTTTTTTTTCGTGTAGGATACTTTTGTCCTGTGATATTTAAAGATTATGTTGAAGTGGTAAATAAGTGTCACCCATGCCAAATTTTCACTAAGAAAATGTGTGCACATCCTACTCCAATTTTTCATGTCATCATTGTTGTCCCCTTCACTAGATGGGGGGTATATTTTATGACATGCCACCCGAATTCATCTAGGGGGCATCGTTAAATCATCGTAGTCGTCGACTACTTTACTAAGTGGGCCGAGGCTATGCAAATTTTTTCTAATTATGGGGATAGAACAACACTATTCATATTTAATAAGGTCATAGCTAGGTTTGAAGTTCTGAGGGAGATTGTCACTGACCATGGTAGTCTCTTTCAGAACTGAATGATGTTAGAATTAGCATTGAAACTAGGGTTTAAGAAGGAAAAATCATCTCCCTACTATCCCCAAGCTAAAAGTCAGGTTGAAGCCGTGAAAAAATAATTGAAAATGATTTTAAGAAGACTGGTGAATTCAGCTCAAACCAAATGGAATTTGATTCTTTATTCGACCTTATGGGCTTATAGAATCTCAGTCAAAACTGCTAATGTTTTCTCATTGTTCCAACTCATTCATGGAGTGGAAGCAATTTTTCCTATTGAATGTGAAGTTCCCTCACTCAAAATAGCAGTCGATCTCCTTCAAGAAATGACTAATCTTGAAGAATGCTTGGTTTACCTTGAACACCTTGATGAGAAACATCGAGATGCGGCTTTAGAAAATGAAGCACATAAGAAATAATTCAATTCCCAGTATGATAAGTCTATTTGTCCTAGGGTGTTCTTTGAGGGAGATATTGTGTTGGTCTTCGACCAGGACAAGGATTCCTTGGGGTTAGGAAAGTTCAATCCCATGTGGTTCGGACCTTATGTCATGTGATGGGTTTTAAAGAAAGGATCCTACGAGCTCATGGATTTTGAATTAAATGTGTTTTCTAAGACTATAAATGGGCTCTACCTGAAGAAATACTATGTTGAAGGCTAAGGGATTGAGAATTAGCGCTCTTGTATTTATTTTTTATATTATACATAACTTTGTTTATGGTTTTAGTCCCTTTGTTGCATTAGTGATTGATGTGCTTCTGTTATGTTGTAGATTCCCAATGATTCATTAATTTACTTTGGATTCGTGGAAGGTGCCAGTCACCATACTCAACACCTAACATCCACTGCTCAAGTGATTTATTTTCCTTCTAGGAAGCTAGTGTCCATTGGAGGTGTGTGTCTCGGGGAAACTACCAACAATGTTGTTGACTATAGAGTTGTTATTGAGATTTTATGAGATGCATCGTATCATGGTATTTATCACCTTCAAGTGTTCATGGATTCACAATTGGTGGTTTCACAATTAAATGACGTGTATCGAGTTCGATATCTAGTGCTATTACGATTTTTCCTTAGGGTACATCTTCTAGAATGTTCTTTTGAGTTCATTACTTATGATCATGTTCCTAGGAGAGCTAATGAGTTATATTATGCTTATGCTAATTATATTTTATATTGGAATTTATAACATCGGTAAAGTAAAGCACACACAGTTACATGTAAATATNATCCATCAAGAAAAAAATAGGGGCCTCCTAGCCCCTGAAGGTCACATAATGTTATACAAGTACACAAATTGTGCTATGAGCACATAATATGCCTAGGCCTGAGGTTGATGCACCCTATCATAAGAAACAATGGCGCTTTCCAATTGCCGGAATAGTCAGACCCATGGCCTGGGGACTCCCACAACATGACACTGCATGCCTATAGGGAGGTCATCAATGGTATCCATATGCACCTTGCGCATGAGGGCCTCAAACTTTCATCCCACACTAAGCAAGGTCCTCTCTACATCATCGCTCGGTCCTACCTCCTCTCTTCTTCATCGACTATGTCGCAGGACATTATCCAGTCTCATGGGTTCTCTACCTGCATAAATGTAAGGTACTTGTTTGCATTTTGGATCTCACAAAAAGATAGAAATGTTTATATTTTCAAAATAAAAAATTAAATAAAAAAAAATGAAAAGTTAATTATATCTTATAACTCGTCTCCAATAGGAATGATGACATCTAGGTTGTTGGTGAAATCGATGCCTGTATATGGGTAGTCCTCAATGAAGGGAGTTTTTCACTCCCACTAGCCAAATAATTCATCATAAAATGGATTGGACATTTTTCCACCTTCTAAGAAATCTATGAGCTCATTGCATCAGACCATGGATGTCCATGGTCATAAGTTTCCTTGTATTTGTATTTGTGGGCTCATCATGGGAACCCACTCGAAGAAGAATGTGCATAGGACATTACTGAAGAAAAAGTTCTTCGCCTTCCTAAGCTTGCAATCTATAAACTATTCTTTCATGTTATTAATCATGGTAGTGCTCCAATCATACATAGTAGGGCATAGAAATTCAACCCCATATTACATTTGTGCCCATGATGCCAAATGTATGGAGTTGGATCCCATGACACAAACCATAGTTTATAATATGACTCAGAGACTCAAGTTGGTAATCTATTTGATTGGCACTTGAGAGTAACTTTTCTCGGTGCCGACATCACAATACTCGTTGATAAAGTTGTTGACACTCTGCCCTCCTCCTCAAGATTGGAAATTTGGCACTTCCCCTCTCCTCGATAATCCAATAATGAAGTAAATTTCTTCAACTGTAATGGTCAAAGACTATCCAGCAAGCACAAATGTCTTGACATTTGGGTTCCAATAGTCAATTAGGAGATTTAATCATCTCATTTTCTCCCTCTTGCCACCAACTTGGGAAAACTTGTACATGCCACAAGCACGCAAAGCTTGTTTTTCTTCATCATTGTCAAAAACTGCTCAGTGCACCTCTTCGTGTTCCTATTCTCTCCAGAGAATAGACGTCCTGCTCAGTTTCCAAGAATTATTCAGTTAGTTCCTTTTTTTAAAATATTTTCTTGGGCATCCGTGACCTTTAGTTAAAACAATCGTGGATATCTATGACTGGTGTTTCCACCAGCTACAGATATCCTCATGCTTCCTTAAGGAATCCCACTGATGCACATAGTCCTATTTAATAAAGTGAATTTAAGCTTGAATTTTCGTTGAATATACAAAAGTGAAGGAATAGAATGCAAGTTAAGGGTGGAACACTTGTTTGAGGTGGCAAGTAGTGGAGTTTCTCCAAGCTGCGCATTTTCTGGATTCGCTCTCCAAGGGTTTTGGTCACTTTGGAAGTTTTTTGGGTGAAATGGTGAAAATGTAATGGAAAATGGGTAAATATACCAATATTTATTAAAATTTTGAAAACCCAACTCCTAAAGTTTCCTTATTTTTCTCCAAATTTTCAACTAATGATCAAATTATTGTAGCAATATCATCACTTTTGCAGGTCTTAGGTCGATTTGGAATTTTTCTCTGGTACCTTTATCATCAATTGGCTAAGTCTTTTACAAGACTTTGGGAAGGTAATATGTTTATAATTTACATTTAGGTTAGGGTGAATTTCACTCGAACTGTTACATTATCAGTTACCGTTACCATTTAAACTTAGGGTCAACCCCATTAATGAATGATGAAAGCTTTCTCTATGCTTAAAAGCATCATTCTATTGATAGTAGAACCTACCTTCCATGAGATCTCTAATATTGAATCATTTTTCATTCTGGCACTCATGGTGCAAGTATGTTTCTAGGATTGGGGGTCTTGGTTAGTCCCACCATGATTTTTTGTTTGAACTTCATGCTTCTTACTCCCTCTTGTTCTGGCCATTTCCCACGGGACCCCTATCTTACATTATGGAGTCCATAGTTAAGCTATTTTTAGACTCCTTAAAATTGAAAATATTTTCAGGAAGATTCAGAGCGACGACAGTATTGAAAATATTTTCGAGTGATGTTGTTCCTTATACACTTGTTAAATGGACCTGAAGGAATGTTTGTCTAGCACAATTTTACCCCTTTTTCGGACTGGAGAATACTACTTACGAAAAAGGCATACTCTAGTCTACAAGATAGAAGAGTTCTCCTAAGTTGTGTTTTATACTTTTTCAGACCCAGGGGACTAAATTTATTAAAAATGACAAGGGAATCCATAATTAAGCTCTTTTTAGACTCCTTAAATATGAAAATATAGTTGAGTGATCTTGTCTTTAACACACTAGTTAAAAAGGTTTTGAGGAGATGTCCTTTTAGTATAAGTTTAACCCTTTTATGGACCGACTGGAATATGTACGAAAAAGGAATACTGTGGCCCCAGTGACCAACATAGTTCTCCTTGGTATGATTTTATTATTTTTCGGGCCCTAGAGACTAAACTTACGAAAAATACCATCATGGGAGGTTTACTTCCCAAAGTTGAGTCATAATTGCATCTTCATATTGACTTCTCACACTTTTATTCCTAATGTTGGATTCAACATGCTCTCATTGAACCAATTTCCTATGCATTCCTATCAATCCTCATCCTTGTAATTTATGCTCTTGTGACTCGATACCTTATCCCTGGAGGGAAAATCCCCCGAGTGCCCTTATCCTGCACATGCTTCCTTGCATTGAGCATAGGTATGTTCCTTACACTATGGAACTAGTTTTCTTACCCCTGACACTCTTTCCCTCCACTTTACGATAGCATTCTTTTATTCCTTTTGAGGCTTCTATAACATGAAAAAGACAAAAAATAAAAAATCCAAAAAGAATGGAAAAAATCTATCTCTTTTATTGGCAGCAACCTTGTCTCCCTTGAACAAACCATAATATTGAGTCAATATCTCATCATTTTGGGTTTAGTATGGATTTAGGAGACTTTCTCGTTTTGAAGTTTTCTCCCTTGGTTGGTTATTCTTCCAACTATACGGAGTGTTTGTTGATGCCTCCTGCATCACATATGTAACACAAATCACAGTCATGCTTCCCAAGTCACATAGTGTGTCATGATTATGTTCAAGGGAAATTTTTCAACCTCTTTCAGCCATTTTCTAGTTAGCCTTTGACCTTGCAAGTCAGCCTTCCCAAGTCAGTCTCATCATCACGAGTATTAGTCTCTTCATCTAATATATTCCAAATCTTTGGCCTCCCGCCACCCCTCATGCTGGATGATGGAGGATGCCTTAATGCCTTCCTTCTAACAGTTTCCCTCCCATCGACTTCGACACTTATTGATCTGGGAGAGGGATCTAAAGTTATGTTGGTACCTTGGGGCTTGTAGTCATGAGTGGTAGGTTCCCTCACTATTGACAGTGGGAATACCTCAATGTTCCCTTCTCGATAGTTTTTACCAGGTGTTCGACACCAAATCATTCATTCACACTTGTTAGATAGTACCATGGTACCTTGACTCCCATTATAATTATCGGTGGGTTGTCTCGCATTTGTTAATGATATACCTCAATGAACGATAATCAAATGATGTCTCACTATGTTCGACTTCGACTCATTTATTCACATAGTGTATATTTGTACCATGAGAGATCGTAGTTAAGACTTCAGGTGAAGCATGAGCACCACATATTTTGTGCTCCTTCTCGACTCATATGGTTCCACCTCATAAACAAGTACTCATAAAGAATCAACTTGTTTGTTTCTTTGGTTCCATTTATCCTCTGTTATTGATTTTGAGACATAGCTCCACTATCTATTCGTGGCTATGATCTACTTTGGCATGGATCCACTATGTATTCTTCGTGGCCATGCTTGCTACCTCATTTATATCACATGGATACACTGTGTACTATTTTTGGCCATGGAATATTGCTATATTTTACATATGCCATGGATTTGTGATGTACTTGCTTTGATGACCATGCTTACATCACTCCTGAGAATGGGTATGCCTGACTTGGGAAATAAAACTCTTGCTTGATCTTTGTTGACAATTATTGTTTTTGGATCAGTTGTTCAGGAACGTCCATGGATACTTCAGTGCATCCTAACCCCTCATAGTTCATAATGTATTTTGGCCATCATTTTTCCCTTTTAAACTAACACATTAGGGGGCATTTGTTATAGCACAAAATGTCACACCTATGCATTTGTGCCATGGCCCAACCATTTCCTAATGCTTGCTATAATTTCCCCCAAAAAGACCTCTCAAAAACCATTTAAAAAACATTCCCTAAGAGCATATCCATGGGTTTTCCTAGTGCAACACATAGACAACTGTGACTTTCCACACTACAACTCATGGATGCCCTCAAAATTTGTGAAAAATAAAACAACTTTGTGTTTTTAGGCAGTTTTTTTGGTTGGACTCATTTCCCAATGACCCTTTCCCATACACAACGAAATCCAACTCCCCAAACCTATGTGGTAAGATATAAAAAAACCATGGAGGGCTAAGGAGAGTTCAAGTCCTTTTATGCAAAGTTATACTGCCAACATCTAGCAAGCTTCCCTTCCCTATAATTCTCTCAGAAACATCCATTTTAGTCTGGAAACTCTTTTTTCCAGAGCTTCTTTCTCATTTGATATGGCTATAGGGTGTCTCCTTATCTCTATCTGAGTCACTGAAGGAATATTACATTGGTTGGGTTGATCCTTGAGAATTCATAGAGGAACCCAAACAACTGGCTTCAAGACAATGCCTAAAGGTTGGACAAGGTTGTAACTTACCTTTTCCACTTGCTGATAATAAAAGAGTTTGTTTTCCGTCAGATTTTATATTCAATGTATGTTTATATTTATGCTTACTTTGAATATGACATTTAATATGCACATGCTTTTGATTGCATAACAACTTTCATTGCAACCCTTGTTTTGTATCTATATTATAGGTTGGTTCCAGTAGAATATCAAGAGCTCTTCAATGAATTGGAGCAGGGATCGACATCAAATGGGAGAACAAGGTGTACCATCTTTTCTCCTCTCTATCCCTAATTCCTCCTAGTTTAAGTAGTTATTTTCTTTATCTTTTGTGTGCTTATCATTGAGGAGAGATTATTGTCTCTTCCACTTATTCTTTCTTTTCTGTCATTCAGACCCAAGATCATAGGGGAAAAATCCCTTAATCACTAACATGGCACCATCATTGTGATCACATTTAACAAAACATAAGCATTTTCTAACATCGTCATCACACACATATAAAAAGAATCATTTAACATACACATATATCAAGCACATTTAACAAACATATCTAACATGACCTAACAATGTACACATCAACATCAATATATAAATTATTTAAGTACATCCTCATGATCAATAGGAAAAATGAACATCTAATGAAAAATGTTATAACATACACATCTATCAAGAACATTTAACAAACATATATAACATGACCTAACAATGTACACATCAACATCAACATATAAATTAAGTACATCAACATG
>SNQJ01S0017119.1:29511-56479 GCA_010110895.2 Picea sitchensis | reverse complement strand
CCTGGACCCAAGCCCACAAAGGTATCGGGTAAGTTCTAAGCTGTCAGACCTTGGAGGGACACGTGGTGCCAGATTAAGCCTTCTTGACATATCGCTCATCGCAATTTCAATCAGCGAAGGTTAGTCCTTGTATATTCGCGAACGCCGAAAGCATATGGTCACATCCCATGGTCACTTGAGGAAAGGAAGAAGCTGCATAAAGAAGGCTGGAGGCATTGAGTTCAGTTGCAGAGAGGATCATCGCAACCTCCAGGTGCCATCGGATTCGACCTCCTCACTATTCTCGCCTGGAGTAAATGATAGTAGGTGTGGGTGGTTGAGACTTCCACTCATTCATTAAGTGAGGGAATGAAGGTTCTGGCAAGCCGTCTGCCCGACGAGGTCCTGTGTATTGATTTTCCCAGAGAAGCCATGCCGAAGTCCTTGACTCAACAGAAAAGTCTACGCACGCTAGCCCAATACTTAATGGCTCAGCTACTCTCCTTACATGAACCATGCTTAGTTAAGATGGCACTTAAAGGGAGACATTAGTACGAGTTTGACTGAAGGGACACCGGGCTGTGAGTGACTGTACACGCCTCTGTGGGGTGAAGTTTCCTGGGTATATAGACTCAGTTTTTGTATTTTTGTAAGTATCGATGGTAGAGAAAAGCTCCCTACTGTAAAGTTTAACAAACATTCTAGTTTGTTGGATATGCATCTGTATATGAGATATCGTGTTTTATGACAGACAGTTTTTCTCACTCCATCTAAATTTCGTCTTATGCTAAGAGAGTTCGTGATAGACTGATTTGCGTGAATTATTGCAGTTCTGTTGTGATAAATGATTTATCGTTGCATTATTGTAGTCTCTGGTTTTCTGTATTTAAGTTCAAGAAGACCTTGCATTTGGATGCCTTATTCTATAGTCTGTTAGGAACCGGTCATTTATAATGGAACTTCACACTCTTCCCATATAATTCCTGCGCCTGTTCACCCTTTACTACTACTCACTGTCTGAAGTTTATAAAGACCTCACTCACCTATGCATGCCTGGCCTAGTTTGGAGTTGGATGATATCGTCTTGAGTTGGCTTCTATTCGGTCACCCCATCTATAAATAAACCATGACATAAAACTGATGGGCATTGGGCTCTGCTCCTGATAGCAATCCGGGAGTGACTTCCCTCGACAACATTTCTGGCGCCGTTGCCAGGGACAAAGTTGAATATTTTCCCCGGGATTGAACTACAACGATTAACTGATTCTGAAGGTGCATCAGATATCAGAATTATCAAGATTGCTTCTATGCACCTGGCGACTCCATTGTGACGACTCTGCTGGGGAGAAACTGCTCTATCAATTGTGGCTTTCATAGGCAGACACACGCAGTCTCATCCACAATTGCCCCTAGCCACACCTGAAACCGATCCAAAGGTGGTTCTCAGAAAAGGAAAGGCCCCTGAAGAAGAAGCTTCCACCACTGAAACAGGTAATCCGCCATCTCCTTCTATAAGAAATCCGTTTTCTCCTCCTCAGTTTCTTAATAGAACTCCTTCAGAAGTTTCCCGTTTCCTAACTTTTGGGAGTGTTCCTGCTGAATTTTCCCCTCCTTGCCTGGGTTTGGAGGGAGAAATCCTTGTCACTCCCCTCTCCTCTGAAGTTGTACCTTGGCGCAGACCCAAGACCACAGAATACTTCCTCACTCCTGCACAAGGAGGAGTACCTCCTGACTCGAACTCATTAGTTTTCTCCTTGAACCCGCTCTTGTTCCCCACTCCACTTCGGGACTCATTCCCAGTAGCTCCTTCGCAAACTCCTTCCCCTCTGAGTTCTCCTCCACACAATATCTCGATGGCAGGAGCAAATCCCCCTATGACCAGAATGGAGGCCATTATAGCCACTAGGTATGCCCCCCTCGTGCTACCACAACCTCTCAATGCCCTCCAAGTAGATGGTTACCTCAAACAACTGCCCAGGTTTACAGGTGACGGGGACATAACTGCAGAAGAGCACCTAGAAGCCTCTTACAGTTTCACAGATGATAATAACATCATGCATGCAAACGTATGGATAAGGATTTTTCTACATAGCCTCCAGGGAGAGGCTAGAAAATGGTTCAAGGCCCTGCCTCCTAGATCTATTGATGGGATCAAAGCTTTAGATAGTACCTTTTTGAGACAATGGGGAGATAAAAAAGATTTTGTGTATTACATGACAGAGTTTGGGTCGTTGAAGAGAAAGGAAGGAGAGTCTATCTCTGACTTCTCCAAGAGATTTAATAAAATGTACAGCAAGATCCCTGCTGAGATAAAACCCTCCGAAGCCTCTGCAAATATCACTTACTCTAGTGCTTTTGATCCTGATTTCTGCCTATTGCTAAGGGAGAGAAGAGCTACTACGCTGGCCCTCATGCAGGATGCAGCCGTGGAAGTAGAATCTAACATATTGGCTATTGACCGACTCAGGAATGCTACTGATATAAATACGTCCAAGTTCAGGCCCAAAACCTCCCCATCTAGTTCCTCTCCCATGCCCCATCAGACAGATGAGACAGCTAGAGCAATAAAATCTCTTGCTGCCAAGATAGAAAGGTGGGAATTAGAGGGGAAGCCCATGTACAGGAATCCCCTGAACACTGATAATAGAGGTTTCATATGACCTGCTAACAATATACCTTAGGTCCTCCCGAGGGAACAAAGGGGAAAAGGTAGAGAAGATCAAAGGGTTCAAACCCCCCTCCAAAACAACCTAGTTGATCATGAGGAAAGAGAGGAGATAGACGAGTTTGGCCCTGAAATTCACTGTATTGAAGAAGCTCCCCCTTTTCCCCATTTGACGCAGTCTGCATATGAAGAATCATTGATGAGTGCTCAAATTCATGAGTTGGGGAAAGAACAGAGGGCTGGTCACACTTCTAATAGATATAATCTCAGCTCAATAAGGAAAGAAGGAGACTTTGACAGTCCAGACCAGCCCCTCGTAGCAGAAAGACCTACTAGATCTGCAGCAACCGCTACTTTGCCAGTAGCATTTTGCTAGTAGTCAAGGAACCCATCACCGAGGTAAGGGAAGCTTCTAAGTCCATTCCATCCTTTAATTTTGAACACGAAATTCAAAATATCAGGATCCCCGTCCCCCTCTCAAAGCTAGTTAAAAATGAAGATTTTAAAAGATCCCTCTTCAAGCTGCTACAATCCGAGTCCCCCCAGCTCCCCTTTGACTTAGTAAACCCTCAAGATGATAAGCCAGCCGTCATCTTAGGCCTCATGGTAGAAGACAAAGATGACTCATCCCCCCCTTTCTACACATCCCTGAACATACATGATAAAGTGTTGCATAACTGCCTCATGGATTCAGGGGCTTACCATAACCTTATGCCAAAGATAGTCATGGAAGAATTGGGATCGGATGTGACAAGAACTTATCATGATTTATATTCCTTCGACTCAAGGAGAGTGCAGTGCCTAGGGGTCATCAAAGACCTTGTGGTTTCCCTATTTCAGCTACCCATGAAAAGTGTGGTCATGGATATTGTGGTAGCCGACGTCCCCCCTAAATTCGGTATGTTGTTGTCTAGATCGTGGATCAACAAACTTGGAGGGACACTACAGATGGATCTCACATATGCCACCATTCCAGTCTTTGGAGGGGAACAAAGGAGATTATACAGAGAAGCCCAACTAGCCTATATTGTCAGTGATGAGGCAGACCCTACCAATCACCCCATCTTTGCACTTGACACTAACTTGGGGTCTAGTTTGTTGCAGCTTACTGATGCCCCTGAAAGCTCTTTACTAATCAGAAAACATCCCAGCCCTGATCATCCGATTTCCCCTCAAAGCTCCCCTATGTGGAAGATGTTTTTTGACAGAGCTTCTTCTAGCGAAGGCGCTGGCGCTGGAGTGGTTTTCATGTCGCCTTGTCAAGAAGTCGTGTCCCTATCATACAAGTTGGAATTTGAAGCCACCAACAACATGGCAGAGTATGAAGCTCTTGTTCTGGGTATCAGAGCTGCAAAGGGAATGGGAATTGAAGAGATATCAATATTCGGAGATGCTGAGTTGATTATTCAGTAGGTAAAGAAAGCTTATCGGGCCAATAATCCCTGGCTCAGAAATTATCGCAATGAAGTATGGGATCTTATTGATAATTTCTTCCTGTCTTTTAACATTTCTTTCATTACGAGGGGAGAAAATACTTTGGCCGATTCTTTAGCTGTCTCAGCTAGTCTGCTCAAATTTCCTCTGCAACCTATGGTAGAAAACGATGTTGATATAAGATATATGCCCTCAGTGCCAGACAATGTCAAGCATTGGAAGGTGTTCAAGGATGATTCCAAACTCGAAAGGTTTCTCCAATCAGTTGATGAATTTTCTGTGTTGCATATTGACCAGGATCCCGACCTGGAAGGTGACCCTCGTCCTGAGAAGTTTTTAAATCAAATTGCTAATCATTAGATCATTCAGTTGCCCAGCAATCACATTCCGAGAGGACTTGTCCCTTTAGAAAGATTTTTTGATGGGAATGATGTGCCCGTGAAGGGCAGGGTCTCAAATGAATATGCCGATACAACCGAATGCAACATTGGCACACAGGAGGAGCCCAAGTTTGTCAAATTATCAAGTAGTTTGACCGAAGAACAGAAGGCCGAATATACTGAGTTTCTAAAAGAGTTTGCTGATGTATTTTCTTGGACATACGAAGACCTCAAGACCTATGACACATATTTCATTGAGCATAAGATCCCATTAAAGGAGGAGGCTAAACCGTTTAGACAGAAGCTAAGACAGATAAATCCCATGTTGCTACCTTTCATGGAGAAAGAAGTGAAAAAATTGTTAGATGCCCAAATTATTGTCCCCTTGAGATATTCTGAATGGGTGCCCAACTTGGTCCCAGTAAGGAAGAAAAGCGGAGAAATCAGGCTCTGTGTCGATTTCAGGAACCTGAACAGAAGCTCAAAGAAAGACAATTACCCCCTACCTAAGACGAAACATATATTGCAGAGGGTAACTGGTGCATCTAGGATATCCATGATTGATGGGTTTTCTGGTTATAATCAAATATCAGTCATGCCTGAGGACAGGGAAAAAACAGCCTTCACCACTCCTTGGGGCACATTCATGTATGCCAAGATGCCTTTCGGATTGATGAATGCAGGGGTGACATTTCAGAGAGCTATGGATATAGCCTTCATTGGGGAGAAAGACCAGTTTGTAGTGATCTATTTGGATGACATCACAGTCTTCTCCAGGTCAGATAAGGAGCACTACTTCCACTTGAAAAAGGTTTTCCTGAAGTGTCGGAGGTATGGCTTATCTTTAAACCCCAAGAAATCTGTGTTTGCTATGAAGAAGGGGAAGCTATTAGGCCATATAGTATCAGCAGATGGACTGAGAATTGATCCAAGTAGGGTAGAGGCAATTCAGACCCTGTCACTTCCCAAATCTAAGAAGGAAGTTCAGGCCTTTTTGGGAAAGATAAATTTTCTGAGGAGATTCATCTCAAATTTTGTTGAATTGGTAAAGCACATCACCGCCATGCTCAGAAAGGGAAATGAAGTAAAATGGACCAATGAACCCAGGGAATCTTTTGTTCAAATAAAGAAGGCATTGACCGAGGCACCTGTGCTAATCAGTCCTGATTATTCCAAAGATTTCCTGATTTTTTCTTTTGCTTGCTGTGATACAGTAGCAGCAATCTTGCTACAGAGAAATGAGGAAGGACGAGAGTAGCCCATTGCCTTCTTCAGCAAGGCGTTGAGAGATGCAGAAGTCCGATACGAGATCATGGAAAAACAAGCCTATGCATTGGTGAAAGCTCTCAAAGCTTTCATATTCTATGTCTTGCACTCGAAAATCACCGCATATGTCCCTTCGGCTTCTGTGAAAGACATTCTTATACAGCCTGACATAGACGGAAGAAGGGGTAAGTGGATTTCCAAGATCCTAGAATTTGATCTGGAGATTAAGCCCACCAAGTTGATAAAGGGGCAGGGTTTGGCCAAGTTGATGGCTGAATCTAATTGCAAAGTCTTAGGGATTAGCTTCATCAATGAGCAAGTTGATTCATCCAACAAGAATTTTCAGGATGCCTTGTCTCTAGCAACATGCTCCTAGTACAAGGATATCTTGTATTTTCTGCAAGAATTGAAGCCCCCCGATGGAATGAGAAAAAGAAAAGCAAGGGCTCTAAGGCTCAAGGCAGTCAGGTATTGCCTCATTGACCAAATCTTGTACTAGAGAGACCCTCTAGGGGTGTTTCTTAGATGCCTGGACCCACAGGAGGCCCAGAAGGTTATGTTTTATTTTCATAGCGGTCTTTGTGGAGGTCATCATTTCTGGAAAACCACGGCTCACAAGATACTCCGAGCTGGGTATTACTAGCCCACTTTATTCCCCGATGTTTGCAGGGAGATCAAAGCTTGCATCAAATGTCAAAAGTTCTCAGGAAAGCAACAACTTAAGTCGCTGCCATTGAAACCCATAGTAGATTCGACACCTTTTCAGCAGTGGGGGTTGGACTTCATCGGAGAAATTCATCCTCCCTCAAGTGGTCAGCACAGATGGATCTTGACTGCAACAGATTATTTCACCAAGTGGATAGAAGCTGTCCCCACCAGAAGTGCATCACACAAAGTAATCATCAGCTTCCTGGAGGATATCATAGCCCGATTTGGTTGTCCCAGCAGGATTGTCACCGATAATGTTGCTTCTTTCAAATCTGAACCTCTAATTAAGTTCTGTGAGCAGTTTTAGATGTCACTAATTCACTCCACCCCCTACTATCCCCAGGGAAATGGTTTAGCGGAATCCTCTAATAAAAGCCTGATAAAGATCATCAAAAGATTGTTAGAGGATAACAAAAGAGCCCGGGATTCAAAGTTGAAATTTTCTTTGTGGGTCGATCGTGTCACAACGAAGAAGTCTCTAAGTACTTCGCCTTTACAACTAGTCTATGGAGCAGACTCGGATTTCCCTACTCAGCTCGCCTTACTGGTGGTGAAGTTTTTTCAGGAATACGAGGGAGAACCAAATCATATGATCAGAAGAATTTATCAGATAGTGGAAGCGTAGAAGATCAGAGAACAAGTGAGGGACGCAGCTTACAGTCATCAGCAGAAGATCAAACAGGATTTTGACAGAAAGGTCAGGAAAAAGGAGTTCGAGATCGAGGACTTGGTATTTAAGTGGGACGCACCCAGATAGGATAAAGGCAAGCACAGCAATTTCGACGCCCTCTGGATCGACCCCTTCAAAATATCTGAGGTTTTCTCTAACAACACATACGGGTTGTGGGGTCTGGAAGGCAAAGAGGTTTTCAACAGCCTAGTGAATGGGCATTTTCTGAAAAGGTGTTTATTTTGAGCCTTAGAGGGATCCTCTGTTTTTAAATATTTTCCTGTTTTCTTGTTTTATTTCCTTTTTGCATGTTTTCCGGCTTAATAAGTGACTCCATAGCCCAATAGCAAGGCACTGAAGCTACAGAAGGAGTTCTTAGAGCATCGCAGGGATGACTCTATCCCCCATGGAGCCTAATGTTAGCGATAATTCTTGTCTTGGGATCGAGAGCATTCGGGTCTGCAAGTTACACGAGAAGCGCCTGAGCGTAGCATGGAAAAATCTCGTTTTTCGACTTCCAATCAAGCGAGCAGGCAAAGTATGTCGTCAGTGGCCAAGATTCATGTATAAGAGCATATCAACGATCGACGGGTAATCGCGGTTAGCAGAGTTGCGCCAGGATTAGCGCAATGGATAGCGCTTGTATATCACCAAAAGGATCTTAGCCATCCATCTAGAGGGGACACCTGGCAGCAAGTAGAGCCATCCCGGTGCCTCGCTCATCGCAGCTCCAACATGCAAAAAACAGCTCCATCATATCCCGATACACGAAGTAGCGGGAGCATTCAGGACCTGGGGCCCACTGCAACGTCGAACGAGTCTGGGACCGTCAGATTTGAGGGACACGTGGTGCGCGATTAGGCTCCTCACCTTTTCGCCCATCGCGACTTTAAAGCAAAAGGAATAGCTCCTCTTAGCCGCGAGACATGAAGCACCGAAAGCATAGGAGCTGGGGCCCGCGAAATCCACGAAGCATTTTTATCCGTTCGTCCGAAGGGGACACCTGGCAACAAGATGATTCATCTTGGCGTTTCGCCCATCACAACTCCAAGGAGCAAAAAGCAACTCTGTTATGTTCTGATGCACGAGACGCCGGGAGAATCCCGGACCCGGGCCCACAAAGGTATCAGGTAAGTTCTAAGCCATCAGACCTCAGAGGGACACGTGGTGCCAGATTAAGCCTTCTCGGCATATCGCTCATCACAATTTCAATCAGCAAAGGTTAGTCCTTGTATATTTGCGAATGTCGAAAGCATATGGTCATAGCCCATGGTCACTTGAGGAAAGGAAGAAGCTGCATAAAGAAGTCCGGAGGCACCAAGTTCAGTTGCAGAGAGGATCATCGCAACCTCCAAGTGCTATCGGATCCGACCTCCTCACTGTTCTCGCCTGGAGTAAATGACGGTAGGTGTGGGTAGTTGAGACTTCCACTCATTCATTAAGTGAGGGAATGACGGTTCTGGCAAGCCGTCTACCCGAGGAGGTCCTGTGTATCGATTTTCCCAGAGAATCCATGCCGAAGTCCTCGACTCAACAGAAAAGTCTGTGCACGCTAGCCCAGTACTTAATGGCTCAACTACTCTCCTTACAGGAGCCATGCTTAGTTAAGATGGTGCTTAAAGGAAGACATTAGTACGAGTTTGACTGAAGGGACACCCGACTGTGAGTGACTCTACACGCCTCTGTGGGGTGAAGTTTCCTGGGTATATAGACTCAGTTTTTGTATTTTTGTAAGTATCGATGGTAGAGCAAAGCTCCCTACTGTAAAGTTTAACATACATTCTAGTTTGTTGGAAATGCATCTGTATATGAGATATCTTGTTTTATGACAGACAATTTTTCTCACTCCATCTAAATTTTGTCTTATGCTAAGAGAGTTCGTGATAGACTAAGTCGCGTAAATTATTGCAGTTCTGTTGTGATAAATGATTTATCGTTGCATTATTGTAGTCTCTGGTTTTCTGTATTTAAGTGCAAGAAGACCTTGCATTTGGATGCCTTCTTCTACATTCTGTTAGGAACCGGTTTTTTATAACAGACCTTCGTACTCTTCCCATATAATTCCTCCTCCTGTTCACCCTTTACTACTACTGACTGTCTGAAGTTTATAAAGACCTCACTCACCTATGCATGCCTAGTCTAGTTTGAAGTTGGATGATATCATCTTGAGTTGGCTTCCATTCGATCACCCCATCTATAAACAAACCGTGACATAAAACTGATGGGCGTCGGGCTCTGCTCCTGATAGCAATCCGGGAGTGACTTCCATCGCCAACATTTCTGGCGCCGTTGCCGGGGACGAAGTTGAATATTTTCCCCGGGATTGAACGACAACGATTAACTGATTCTGAAGGTGCATCAGATATCATAATTATCAAGATTGTGGATGTGCACCTGGCGACTCCATTGTGATGACTCCGCTGGGGAGAACCTGCTCTATAAATTGTGGCTTTTAGAGGCAGACACACGTAGTCTCATGCACAGCTGTCCCTAGCCACACCTGAAACCGATCCAAAGGTGGTTCTCAGAAAAGGAAAGGCCCCTGAAGAAGAAGCTTCCACCGCCAAAACGGGTAATCCACCATCTCCTTCTGTAAGAACTCTGTTTTCTCCTCCTCAGTTTCTTAATAGACCTCCTTCAGAAGTTTCCCATTTCCTAACTTTTGGGACTGTTCCTGCTGAATTTTCCCCTCCTGGCCTGGGATTGGAGGGAGAAATCCATTTCACACCCCTCTCCTTTGAAGCTGTACCTTGGCACAGACCCACGACCACAGAAGATTTACTCACTCCTGCACAAGGAGGAGTACCTCCTGACTCGAACTCATTAGTTTTCTCCTTGAACCCGCTCTTGTTCCCCACTCCACTTCGGGACTCATTCCCAGTAGCTCCTTCGCGAACTCCTTCCCCTCTGAGTTCTCCTCCACACAATATCTCGATGGCAGGAGAAAATCCTCATATGACCAGAATGGAGGCCATTATAGCCACTAGGTATTCCCCCCTCGTGCTACCATAGCCTCTCAACACCCTCCCAGCAGATGGTTACCTCAAACAACTGCCCAGGTTTACAGGTGAGGGGGACATAAATGCAGAAGAGCACCTGGAAGCCTTTTACAGTTTCACAGATGATAATAACATCATGCATGTAGACGTATGGATGAGGATTTTTTTCCATAGCCTCCAGGGAGAGGCTAGAAAATGGTTCAAGGACCTGCCTCCTGGATCTATTGATGGGATCGAAGCTTTAGATAATACCTTTTTGAGACAATGGGGAGATAAAAAATATTTCATGTATTACATGATAGAGTTTAGGTCGTTGAAGAGAAAGGAAGGAGAGTCTGTCTCTGACTTCTCCAAGAGATTTAATAAAATGTACAGCAAGATCCCTGCTGAGATAAAACCCTCCGAAGCCTCTACAAAGATCACTTACTCTAGTGCTTTTGATCCTGATTTCTGCCTATTGCTAAGGGAGAGAAGAGCTACTACACTGGCCCTCATGCAGGATGCAGCCGTGGAAGTAGAATCTAACATATTGGTTGTTGACTGACTCAGGAATGCTGCTGATAGAAATATGTCCAAGTTCAGGCCTGAAACCCCCCCATCTAGTTCCTCTCCCATGCCCCATCAGACAAATGAGACAACTAGAGCAATAAAATCGCTTGCTGCCAAGATAGAAAGGTGGGAATTAGAGGGGAAGCCCATGTACAGGAATCCCCTGAACACTGATAATAGAGGTTTCAGACGACCTACTAACAATATACCTCAGGTCCTCCCAAGGGAACAAAGGGGAAAAGGCAGAGAAGATCAAAGGGTTCGAACCCCCCTCCAAAACAACCTAGTTGATCATGAGGAAAGAGAGGAGATAGACGAGTTTGGCCCTGAAATTCATTGTATTGAAGAAGCTCCCCCTTTTCCCCATTTGATGCAGTCCGCATATGAAGAATCACTAATGAGTGCTCAAATTCATGAGTTGGGGAAAGAACAGAGGGCCGGTCACACTTCTAACAGATATAATCTCAGATCAAGAAGGAAAGAAGGAGACTTTGACAGCCCAGACCAGCCCCTCATAGCAGAAAGACCTACTAGATCTGCAACAGCCGCTACTAAGGATAAAAGAGTTCAGAGCACTTTGCCAATAGTCAAAGAACCTGTCACCGAGGTAAGGGAAGCTCCTAAGCCCATTCCATCCTTTAATTTTGAACACGAAATTCAAAAGATCAGGATCCCCGTCCCCCTCTCAGAGCTAGTTAAAAATGAAGATTTTAAAAGATCCCTCTCCAAGCTGCTACAATTCGAGTCCCCCAAGCTCCCCTCTGACTCAGTAAACCTTCAAGATGAGAAGCCAGCCATCATCTTAGTCCCCATGGTAGAAGACAAAGATGACTCATCCCCCCCTTTCTACACATCCCTGAACATACATGATAAAGTGCTGCATAACTGCCTCATGGATTCAGGGGCTTCCCATAACCTTATGCCAAAGATAGTCATGGAAGAATTGGGACGGGAGGTGAAAAGAACTTATCATGATTTATATTCCTTCGACTCAAGGAGAGTGCAGTCCCTAGGGGTCATCAAAGACCTGGTGGTTTCCCTATTTCAGCTACCCATGAAAAGTGTGGTCATGGATATTGTGGTAGCCGACGTCCCCCCTAAATTCGGTATGTTGTTGTCTAGATCGTGGATCAAAAAACTTGGAGGGACACTACATATGGATCTCAAATATGCCACCATTCCAGTCTTTGGAGGGGAACAAAGGATATTATACAGAGAAGCCCAACTAGCCTATATTGTTAGTGATGAGGCAGACCCTACCAATCACCCCATCTTTGCACTTGACACCGAATTGGGGTCTATTTTGTTGCAGCTTACCGATGCCCTTAAAAGCTCTTTACTAATCAGAAAACATCCCAGCCCTGATCATCCGATTTCCCCTCAAAGCTCCCCTGTGTGGAAGATGTTTTTTGACGGAGCTTCTTCTAGCAAATGCACTAGCGCTGTAGTGGTTTTCATGTCACCTTGTCAAGAAGTCGTGTCCCTGTCATACAAGCTGCAATTCGAAGCCACCAACAACATGGTATAGTATGAAGCTCTTGTTCTGGGTATCAGAGCCGCAAAGGAAATGGGAATTGAAGAGATAGCAATATTCGGAGATGTTGAGTTGATTATTCAGCAGGTAAAGAAAGCTTATCGGCCCAATAATCCTCAGCTCAGAAATTATTGGAACGAAGTATGGGATCTTATTAATAATTTCTTCCCGGATTTTAACATTTCTTTCATTCCGAGGGGAGAAAATACTTTGGCCGATTCTTTAGCTGTCTCATCTAGTCTGCTCAAATTTCCTCTGCAGCCTATGGTAGAAAACGATGTTGATATAATATATAGGCCCTCGGTGCCGGACAATGTCAAGCATTGGAAGGTGTTCAAGGATGATTCTGAACTCGAAAGGTTTCTCTAATCAATTGATGAATTTTATGCGTTGCATATTGACCAGGATCTCGACCTAGAAGGTGACCCTCATCCTGAGGAGTTTTTAAATCAAATTGCTAATCATCAGATCATTCAGCTGCCCAGCAATCACATTCTGAGAGGACTTGTCCCTTTAGAAAGATTGTTTGATGGTAATGATGTGCCCATGAAGGGCAGGGTCTCAAATGAAGATGCCGATACAACCGAATGCAACATTGGCACACAGGAGGAGCCCAAGTTTGTCAAATTATCAAGTAGTTTGACTGGAGAACAGAAGGTCGAATATACTGAGTTGCTAGAAGAGTTTGCTGATGTATTTACTTGGACATACAAAGACCTCAAGACCTATGACACATCCGTCACTGAGCATAAGATCCCACTAAAGGAGGAGTCTAAACCATTTAGACAGAAGCTGAGACAGATAAATCCCATGTTGCTACCTGTCATGGAGAAAGAAGTGAAAAAATTGTTAGATGCCCAAATTATTGTCCCCTTGAGATATTTTGAATGGGTGGCCAACTTGGTTCTAGTAAGGAAGAAAAGCAGAGAAATCAGGCTCTGTGTCAATTTCAGGAACCTGAACAGAAGCTCAAAGAAAGACAATTACCCCCTACCTAAGATGGAACATATATTGCAGAGGGTAACTGGTGCATCTAGGATATCCATGATTGATGGGTTTTCCGGTTATAATCAAATATCAGTCATGCCTGAGGACAGGGAAAAAACAACCTTCACCACTCCTTGGGGCACATTCATGTATGCCAAGAGGCCTTTTGGATTGATGAATGCAGGGGTGACATTTGAGCGAGCTATGGATATAGTCTTCATTGGGGAGAAAGACCAGTTTGTAGTGATCTATTTGGATGACATCACAGTCTTCTCCAGGTTAGACAAGGAGCACTACTGCCACTTGAAAAAGGTTTTCCTGAAGTGTCGGAGGTATGGCTTATCTTTAAACCCCAAGAAATATTTGTTTTCTATGAAGGAGGGGAAGATATTAGGCCATATAGTATCAGCATATGGAGTGAGAATTGATCCAAGTAGGGTAGAGGCAATTCAGACCCTGTCACTTCCCAGATCTAAGAAGGAAGTTCAGGCCTTTTTGGGAAAGATAAATTTTCTGAGGAGATTCGTCTCAAATTTTGATGAATTGGTGAAGCACATCACCACCATGCTCAGGAAGGGAAATGAAGTAAAACGGACCACTGAACCCAGGGAATATTTTGTTCAAATAAAGAAGGCGTTGACCGAGGCACCTGTGCTAATCAGTCCTGATTATTCCAAAGATTTCCTGATTTTTTCTTTTGCTTCCTGTGATATAGTAGCAGCAATCTTGCTGCAGAGAAATGAGGAAGGACGAGAGCAGCCCATTGCCTTCTTTAGCAAGGCGTTGAGAGATGCAGAAGTCTGATACAAGATCATGGAAAAACAGGCCTATGCATTGGTGAAGGCTCTCAAAGCTTTCAGAGTCTATGTCTTGCACTCGAAAATCACCACATACATCCCTTCGTCTTCTGTGAAAGACATTCTTATATAGCCTGACATAGATGGAAGAAGGGGTAAGTGGATTGCCAAGATCCTAGAATTTGATCTGGAGATTAAGCCCACCAAGTTGATAAATGGGTAGGGTTTGGCCAAGTTGCTGGTTGAATTTAATTGCAAAGTCTTAGGGATTAGCTTCATCAATGAGCAAGTTGATTCATCCAACAAGAATTTTCAGGATGCCTTGTCTCTAGCAACATGCTCCTGGTACAAGGATATCTTGTATTTTTTGCAAGAATTGAAGCCCCCCGATGGAATGGGAAAAAGCAAAGCAAGGGCTCTAAAGCTCAAGGCAGTCAGGTATTGCCTCATTGACCAAATATTTTACTAGAGAGACCCTCTAGGGGTGTTTCTGAGATGCTTGGACCCACAGGAGGCCCAGAAGGTTATGTTTGATTTTCATAGCAGTCTTTGTGGAGGTCATCATTTCTAGAAAACCACAGCTCACAAGATACTCCGAGCTAGGTATTACTGGCCCACTTTATTCCCTGATGTTTGTAGGGAGATCAGAGCTTGCATCACATGTCAAAATTTCTCAGGAAAGCAACAGCTTAAGTCGTTGCCATTGAAACCCATAGTAGCTTCGACACCTTTTCAGTAGTGGGGGTTGGACTTCATCGGAGAAATTCATCCTCCCTCAAGTTGTCAGCACAGATGGATACTGACTGCAACAGATTATTTCACCAAGTGGATAGAATTTGTCCCCACCAGAAGTGCATCACACAAAGTAATCATCAGCTTCCTGGAGGATATCATAGCCCGATTTGGTTGTCCCAACAGGATCGTCACTGATAATGCAGCTTCTTTCAAATATGAACCTCTAATTAAGTTCTGTGAGGAGTTCCAGATCTAACTAATTCACTCCACCCCCTACTATCCCCAGGGAAATTGTTTAGCAGAATCCTCTAATAAAACCCTGATAAATATCATCAAAAGATTGTTAGAGGATAACAAAAGAGCCTAGGATTCAAAGTTGAAATTTTCTCTGTGGGTCGATCGTGTCACAACGAAGAAGTCTCTGTGTACTTCGCCATTCCAACTAGTCTATGGAGCAGAGGCATCTTTCCCTACTTAGCTCGGGTTACCGGTGGCGAAGTTTTTTTAGGAATACGAGGGAGAACCAGATCATATGATCAGAAGAATTTATCAGATAGTGGAAGCACAAAATATCAAAGAACAAGTGAGGGACGCAACTTACAGTCATCAACAGAAGATCAAATAGGCTTTTGACAGAAAGGTTAGAATAAAGGAGTTCGAGATCGGGGACTTGGTATTTAAGTGGGACGCACCCAGACAGGATAAAGGCAAGCACAACAAGTTCGGCGCCCTCTGGATCGGCCCCTTCAAAATATCTGAGGTTTTCTCCAACAACACATACGGGTTGCAGGGTCTGGAGGGCGAAGAGGTTTTCAATAGCCCACTGCAATGTCAGACGAGTTTGGGACTGTCAGATTTGAGGGACACGTGGTGCGCAATTAGGCTCCTTGCCTTTTCTCCCATCGCGAATTTAAAGCAAAAGGACTAGCTCCTCTTAGCCGCGAGACACAAAGCACCGAAAGCATAGGAGCTGGGGCCCGCGACATCCACGAAGAATTTTTAGTTGTTCGTCCAAAGGGGACACCTGGCAACAAGATGAGTCGTCTCAGCATTTCACCCATCACAACTCCAAGGAGAAAAAAGCAACTCTGTTATGTTCTGATGCACTAGACGCCGGGACAATCCCGGACCCGGGCCCACAAAGGTAGCGGGTAAGTTCTAAGCCATCAGACCTCAGAGGGACACGTGGTGCCATATTAATCCTTCCCGGCATATCGCTCATCGCAATTTCAATCAGCGAAGGTTGGTCCTTTTATATTCACGAACACCAAAAGCATATGGTCATAGCCCATGGTCACTTGAGGAAAGGAAGAAGCTACATAAAGAAGGCCGGAGGCGCCGAGTTCAGTTGCAGAGAGAATCATCGCAACCTCCAGGTGCCATCGGATCCGACCTCCTCACTGTTCTCGCCTAGAATAAATGATGGTAGGTGTGGGTGGTTTAGACTTCCACTCATTCATTAAGTGAGGGAATGAAGGTTCTAGCAAGCCGTCTGCCCGAGGAGGTCCTGTGTATCGATTTTCCCATAGAAGCCATGCCGAAGTCCTCGACTTAACAGAAAAGTCTGCGCACGCTAGCCCAGTACTTAATGGCTCAGGTACTCTCCTTACAGGAGCCATGCTTAGTTAAGATGGCGCTTAAAGGAAGACATCAGTACGAGTTTGACTGAAGGGGCACCCGACTGTGAGTGACTGTACACACCTCTGTGGGGTGAAGTTTCTTCGGTATATAGACTCAGTTTTTGTATTTTTGTAAGTATCGATGGTAGAGAAAAGATCCCTACTGTAAAGTTTAACAAACATTCTAGTTTGTTGGATATGCATCTTTGTATGAGATATCTTGTTTTATGACAAACAGTTTTTCTCACTCCATCTAAATTTCGTCTTATGCTAAGAGAGTCCGTGATAGAATGAGTCGCGTGAATTATTGCAGTTCTGTTGTGATAAATGATTTATTGTTGCATTATTGTAGTCTCTGGTTTTCTGTATTTAAGTGAAAGAAGACCTTGCGTTTGGATGCCTTCCTCTACAGTCTATTAGGAACCGGTCGTTTATAACGGACCTTCGCACTCTTCCCATATAAGTCCTCCACCTGTTCACCCTTTACTACTACTCACTGTCTGAAGTTTATAAATACCTCACTCACCTATGCATGCCTGGCCTAGTTTGGAGTTGGACGATATCGTCTTGAGTTGGCTTACATTCGATCACCCCATCTATAAACAAACCGTGACATAAAACTGATGGGTGTCGGGCTCTACTCCTGATAGCAATCCAGGAGTGACTTCCGTTGCCAACAATATGTGTGGTAGATGTGCAGAACTCACAGTGGACTGTATTTGGTACCGTCGAATATTTATGCATGATGGGGCATTGTCTTGGTCCATGCCCGTGGTTTTGGCAGATCTGACAATACTCCGTTGTCGGTGTTGCTTGGCCTCCTGGGAATGCATGATATGAGGTGGGATGTTGAAATGGTGGGTTCTTCGATACTTGCAAAAATCCTACTATGGGTCCTGGTGGGGTTTCCATAAGATTCTGGGGAGTTCCTAGCCCTTTCCCTCGTGGGAATTCATTTTCCAAATGACCTTCCGTATAGCATCCAATGCACCAAACCTGTGGTCCTCCTGGTCTGGGTATTGTCAATTCTTGAATCTTTTATGTAAGGGATGATATATGTCCTTGTAGTTGAGCTAGATTCACCTCTTCTGGGGGTCGGGTTACTCTCAAGGTTCTAGGGTATCCTGCCATAGCTTTAATCTTCATCGATTGTTCCAAGGAGTCTGTCAACATGGCTATCTATTGTTATGTTAGAAGAATCTGAGTCAGAGGTAGTAGCCCCTGAATATACCATTCCCTTTTATGTTATTCATGGATTGAGTGTGCCAACCTCCCTATGGCGTCTTTGAACTTCTGGCTATATTCCCAGGCTGATTCACCTTCTCTCTATTGGATTTCACACAGCTCAGACAAATCCTATTGTTCTGACTGGGGTAGTTTGAACTCTGCTATAAACCTCGTCCATACTTGGCCAAGGGTGAATGCTTGACCTTGCATCCCTGACACTCCTAGTTTAATGATATTCATGTACCATTTGAGAGCATGACCTCTCAATGTAGTTTGGAATTCGACCAACTTGTTCACATATGGTGTCCCTTTGGATCTCCAGATGGATTTGCACAAGAACCAGTGTTGTTCAATGTCTTCATCTCCCTTGCCCCAAAATTATGGGTATAGGGAAATCAATCCTTCTGCGTGGCTGGCCATTGTTAATGCTATTGTTCATATCAATGTGAACCCTAACGGTCCTACTTGTGATCTTCCAGGGGATCCCAATATCCTCCCTGTACTCACACTTCCTGGTTGTGACTGGTTAACTAATTGTACTAAAACAGAACTGGTATGAGAAGATAGTATAGAACTTACTACTTTTATTGAGGGCACTTGGGGTATAGGTGATTTGGGGTTGGCACCACTGGCTTCGAGGCAGATTTATTTTATCTCAGGGGTCTCATTAGCTTCCACTGGGATGATCTCATTAGCCAGATTCCCAATCTCTCCTATTATCAGGGCTAAATCTTCTCTTTCTCCTTCAAGATTCATGCCAGTTTCCTCCTTTGTTATATCCACGCTTCCTCCTTCGCATCCCATCTCCTGGGGACTTCTTTCTCTCCTTGCTTCTCTCTCATTTAACCTTTGACTGGCCAGTCGTTCCTATCTTCTCATCCTCTGCATTTCTTCCATATGTCTTTCTTCTATTTCTCCTGATCCTCCTTCTTTCCTCAACTTTTCAGATTGTCCTGCGACTTTCTTGATTTTTCCGCGCCACCACTTCTCAACTATGGTAGCTCTCTTCAAGGCTCGCTCATCTCTTGAATCCATTTCTTATTGTTTCCCCCCCATTTGTCAAAGAATCCTTCCCCTCTCTTTATTCCATGACTCTCACCCTTTCTCACCCTACCCTAAGTGAGGGTGTTTACACTTCCATCTCGGTCGGGGACATAATCAACATCCCTTCCTCCACCAAGAAATATTTAATCCACAGGGGGATCTCTCTTACACGTCTTCCCCTTGCACCTTTCTTGAAAATTTCCTCTGCTCATGAGAAAGATTGGTGGTTCTCAACTGCAAATTTGATTATGTATCCTTCTATTGTGGTGGTAACCCATAAATCTATGGCCCTCGTGACTGGACAGTCCAGCCTCTGAAGTGCTTCTAACTTGTCGGTATCCTAGGTTCAGATCTTCTTGATCCATCCGTGAAACTATGGATCTTCTTGGAGTCTCTTGATCCAGTGAAAAAATTCTTCCAGGAATTTAACCCAAAATTTTTTGTACTGGTCACTTGATCTTTTTGAGTAAAAGATCGCTTCCCATGTGATTCGCACCGATTTTCTTCTTAGTTCCACTTCTTTCCATATGAAGGCATTATAGTTTCTTTCCCACCATTTATCGATGCTAGATCTATGGATCGGCAACAACTTTCTTCCTACAAGTTCCCTTTTAATACAGGTCCCGACAACAGAACCATTTTGTTAGCACAAGTTTGTTCAAACTAGGGTCCTTCTCAAGTTACCAACAAAAGGCACTATGTAGTCTAAAGCGTTGGCATTTTCATCTCCTCTGAAAAGAAGAAGTTTCACCCGAAGCGTTGCTGAGACAGAGAGATAGGGAAGGGTAGGGAGAAGACTACAAAAGATCCATGGAGTGTTCGGAACTTACTTCAGTCCTCGTGCAAGCAACATTATCATATCAGAAACATCTAAATACAAGAGCCAAACCTACTGGTATTGAGAGCATCAGTTAACCATAAGAGCAGCAATTGTAACTCATAAGCTATACAGGAAGACTAAAATGCATAAGCAACAATGTAAAGACACATCAGATTTGAAAATTTAACCCTTCTTTATATCATCATTAAAGGATCTTTCTTACATTACAGACTCAGCATTACATAGAAAGTATAGTCCAGACTCTTGGCTCTGGCCCTCGGCCACAGAGTCCTAATTTCCCAGCCAGGGGGTCACGTTCATTACAGACTCTACTCTTCTTGATTTACCACAAAACCCTTGAGCAATGCCCACGGACATGACTCTGATAGACACTACTCAACCTAACAATATCATCTAATGAAAAAATGAATGAGAGAACTCATCAACTGACTGAATCGACCCACATAATAATCACTCAACCAACCAACCAACCCTTTTACAATTATATTATGTCCTATATATAGCTGGGTTATGTCTTTTTGTTCTGCTTGCACCTCTTCTTGTTCTGTTGCAACTATCTATTGTTTTAGCTGGTGTTGTGTTGGCTTTCACAATTGTTTTATGTTGTTCTTCCTTCTAGCCTCTGATGGAGGTTGCGCGACTAACACTTGCATAATTATTTTCTCAAAAATGAAGGGGCCAACAATTCTCATAATAGATTGCATAATATTCATCATCATTCAAATAAAATTAAACATTCATAGAATTGACATTCACATAATAGATTGCATAATGTCCATCATCATTCAAATAACATTAAACATTCATAGAATTGACATTCTCATAATAGATTGCATAATATCCATCATCATTCAAATAACGTTAAACATTCATAGAATTGACATTCACATAATAGATTGCATAATGTCCATCATCATTTAAATAACATTAAACATTCATAGAATTTACATTCACATAATAGATTGCATAATGTCCATCATCATTCAAATAACGTTAAACATTCATAGAATTGACATTCACATAATAGATTGCATAATATTCATCATCATTCAAATAACATTAAACATTCATAGAATTGTCATTCACATAGGTTCATACGTCTTAGAAGTTCAAGTGTATCATTAATAGTTTCATAGTGAATAGAAAATAAAGGTGATTAGGCCTCAGGTAATCCTAGTTGTCTAAGTCAAAAGGTGGCATTACATACACCCAACCTTTGAGAAACATATTCTCAAGGTGGTCAAAAAAATGAGGGATGATCTTTTTGTAATGTCTTGGAATCCTCCCAAGTAGCAGATCCTGGGCTATACTTGTCCCATTGGACCTTAAATTGGTCTACCAGACGGTTCCTGAGCTATCAGACCCTACAGTCCAATATGGGTAATGGCTCTACCATGAGGGTTCCCACGTCCGATACCTGCAATTCTTCCAATTCAGTTTATGAGATTCGTTAGCAACATAATGACGTAGAACATATACACGAAAAATATTATGAGTTTTATGCAAGTGGGGTGGCAGTATGAGACGATAGGCAATGGGTCCAATTATCTCTTGGATTTTGAATAATCCTATAAATAGAGGTGAAAACTTTGTCCCCTTCTCGAACTGAATGGTACTCTCATTAGGCCTGATACGAATGAAAACTTGATCTCCCACTTTATAACTTCGGTCAATCCTATGTGCATCAACATAACTTTTATGTCTATCATGTGCTTCCTTTAGTCTCTTCCTAATATGAATCACCTGTTCCTCCATCTCTTAAATCAATTCTAGCCCAACTGTCACTCATTATTCTAACCTTTCCCAACTCAACGATGTTCTGCATGGCCTTCCATATAGAGCTTCGTAGGGTGGCATTCCGAAGGAGCTATGGAAACTGTTATTGTAGGTGAACTCTACCAAAGGTAGGTACTTCTCCCAATGGGTTTGATTATCCATAACATACATCCTAAGGATGTATTCCATAACTTGATTTACTCTCTCAGTTTTCCCATCTATTTTAGGATGACAAGTTATTCTTAAGTTCAACTGAGTCCCCAATGCTGACTGCAAACTTGTCCAAAACCTATCAGTGAATCTGGAGTCCCTATTTGAAATGATATTCTTGGGTATCCCGTGCAAATGGATGACCTCACTTACAAACACGTGTGCCACATCAGTGACATCGTAAGTGTCTCTAACCAGAATAAAATGAGCACTCTTGGTTAACTTATAAACTATCACAAGAATGGCATTGTGTCTATGCGATGTGAGCGGCAATCCCACAAAAAAATCCATAGAAATGATTTCCCATTTGGACATAGGGACATCATGCAGTTTTAGGAGAATTTTCGGGTGGTGGTGGTTGGCTTTCACTTGTTGAGACTCTAGGCACTTGGTGATGAAATGGACTACATCATGCTTCATGCCTACCCAGAAGAAAAGCTTCTTCATGTCTGCGTACATTTTCTTCATGCCCGGATGTGCACAATAAAATGCTCTATGGGCTTCCTTCAATATGATGCTTTGAATATCCCCACCTTTGGGGATGCACATCCTTCCTTGATATCTTAATATTCCATCTGCCTCCAGGATATATCCTTCATACTCTGGATCTAATTTCCTCCCACTCTGGAGGGTTGAAGTAATCTTTAAATACCAACTATCTCCAAGGAGTTGTGTCAACACACGCTCCCCCAGATTAACTTTTAAGGGTACCAAGGAGAAGACACATGGTCTCCTACTCAAGGCATCTATGACCACATTTTCCTTTCCCTTGATGTATGAAATTCCAAAATCGTACTCACTCATAAAATCACTCCATCACCTCTTCTTGGCATTGAGATCACTTTGAGTGAAAATATGTTTTAAACTTTCATGGTCCGTTTTCAGCTAAAAAAATTTCCCCACTAGATAGTGCCTCCAAATTTTTAGAGCTATCATTACCACTGCCAACTCCAAATCATGAGTAGCATAAATATTTTCATGTTGCTTCAAATTCCTTGATGCATACACTATCACTCCTCCATTTTGCATTAGCACAGCCCCCAACCCTTGCTTCGAGGCATCCATACGGAATGTGAAGTATTTTTCCATATTTGGCACTCATAGAATTGGTGCAATGGTTAGTAACCTCTTAAGCTCGATGAATCCACTATCGCATTATTCTATCCATTCATACCCGAACCCCTTGGGCTGCAGAGTGGTGATGGGTTTCTCTATTTTAGAGAACCCTTCCAAAAATCTTCGGTAATAAACTACTAGCCCCATGAATCTTCTTACCTCATGAGCATTTTTTGTCACTGGCCATTGCATAATGGCCTCTACCTTTTCTAGGTCCACAACGATTCCTTCACTAGAAATGATATGACCTAAATAGTGAATTTCTTTCTGGAAGAAATAGCACTTCGACAACTTTCCATACAATTTGTTCTCTCTAAGGAAGGACAACACCACTCATAAGTGTTCCTCGTGTTCTCTTTCGTTCTTGGAATAGATTAGGATATCATCTAGAAAGACTTGTACCAAGCGGTCTAAGTACTTCCAGAATACACCATTCATGAGGCTCATGAATACTATTGGTACATTGGTCAAACTGAAAGGTACTACAACGAACTCGTAATGCCCAAACTGAGTTCGAAATGTAGTTTTAGGATTATCACCTTCCTTAATCCTTAATTGGTGATACCCTGATCGCAAATCAATTTTTGAGAACATCGCTACTCCTTTAATTTGATCAAAGAGATCATCTATCTGTGGCATTGGGTACCTATTTTTCACTGTAGCATGGCTCAATTCCCTGTAATATATACACAATCATAAGGAACCATCCTTATTCACAAAAATTGTTGGTGCACCCCAAGGTGAGACACTAGGCCTTATTATCCCTAAGTCGAGTAGTTCTTTCAAGTGCATCTGCAAATCACAAATTTCTGGTCTTGTCATCCTATACAGAGTCTTGGAAATTGGCTCTGCACTAGGTTTTAGCTCAATGGTAAAATCAAGCTCCCTCTCAGGAGGTAACCCTGACAACTCTTTCGGAAAGACATCCTTAAACTCTCACAATATTGGGTATTGATCCAAGGAGGGTCCTTTCCTTTCATTGTCTGCTTCCACTACATACATTCAACACCCTTGCCTCATGCAAAGTTTAACCTTCATGGTCGAAATAAAGCGTAGAGACAACTTCCTCCATACACCGTGGATCTCTACTGGCCTTCCTTCATCGTCAACATAAAGCACCCTTTTTTGTGGAACAATCTACCATAGCTCGATGGGATTCTAACAATTCAAGTCCAATGATTAGGTCATACGTCCCCAAAGTAGTGACATATACCTTCAACCTAGTAGTACACACTCCCAGGTCTACTAGACAATTATCAACGCTAGATCCTACCGCTTATTTTTCCCCCGAAGCCATATCGACTTGTTTAAAGTCATCATGCTCATAGGATTCCAAACCACACTTTTCTAATGCATAAGGTGAAATGAAACTATCTATAGCACCAGAATCAAATAAAATTTTAACATTGACATTATTTAGCGTACTTGACGACTCCACCACCGTGGATTGATGTTTTGTCTGGTGATTATTAACTGCTGCATAAATCCGACGGCTTCTACTCATTCTTCCCATCAGGGCCTTTCCTTCTCTATGCACAAATCCTTCTTGCAACTATGGGCAGTCATGCTGATAATGGGATCCTCCACACCCCCAACACATAACACGATATGGAACCTTCGCACTACCATGTGACAGTCTCTAAAATGAGTTCCTTCCCCTAGAGCCCCTTCCCCTACTTTCTATTCCCTGAGAAGGTCATGGACCTGCCTACGTCATTGGTTATGAGTGGGATGTTGTACTCCCTACCATTGAGATACCTGAAGCAATTGTTCTAGGTGCAACTCTATTTCCTATAGGAGGTGGCCTAGAGCTTCCTCCCCTGGAGAAGTTGCTAGGGGCCTTTCCCACAAATCCAAGATGATGTGGAAAGGTTGATCTCATACCTTTGTTTAAGCCCATATGCTCCTCTGCATAATGTGCATTTTCAACTTCTTTTGCTACTAACAATGGTTTCCACATCCGTACCATGGCCCTTATCTTAGGGTTTAACCCATACACAAAACGTTCTTCCTATTGTTGATCGATATCCATGTACCAGACATATTTTACCAACTCCATGAACCTGATCTCGTACTCTTCCATGGTATTGTTTCCCTAAACTAGAGCATGGAATTCTCCCACTTGTTGTTCCTCATAGTAAGCCGACAAATATTTCCTCTAGAACCTTTCCTCAAAAAGTTCCCATGAGACGGTGTCTGCGGTGAGGTGCAACTACCTCTCCAGGTTACCCCACCTATTCAAGGCATGGTCACTCAACTGAAAGATCACTATTTTCATCTTTGTTGTGGAAGCATATTCTCTTAAGGCAAAACATCATGTCATTCCTTCCAACCATGCCTCTGCACGTTCACTGGCACAACCCCCGGCAAACTCTGGGAGTTTGATCTTCTGTAGTTCTCTAGTGATGTCCCTGGGTGGAGGCCCTCCCTATGAATCTCTCAACGCTTCAGAGTTACCCACTCCATATGGTGGGGGTTCCACTTCAACATCTGTTGGTTGACGCCCCTTTAAAGTATCATTAATAGCCTCCAAAGAGCGTAAAATGAGAACTAATTTAGGCGATGGTTGTGGCAGCGCCAGTGTTGGAAATCCTTGCGATGATGCCCCTCGACCTTGATTTCCCCGAGTCCTAACCATCTTGAATAATTGAATCTACATCAAACCAAATTATTGTTAGGGAAGAGTCTAAGGCAATTCACATTCGCTCAACTTATACTTGTAAACATAGGGTTAGGTGTAAGTTTTGTTTTTTACTTGTCTGTAAAAAGACGTTACTCTCTTTAGGGTAAGTGGCTAAAGGTTGGGGTCAGAAGCCTCTAATATTGGTAACTTGTTCAAGTAAGTTACTAACCCTCATGTCTTGCTAGGTAAGCTAGCGTTGTGGGGCATTCGTCAATTACCCTTACTTACCTATTTGATCAAGAACCTAACCCAATTATAAAACACCTAATCTATCTATATATAGTTAATCATAATTTAATCGATTATGTAGCTATATAATTCATTCATAATTCATTATTAACATTTTAAAATTTAACTATTTACTAACTATTAAATATTTATACCATTAACTATTTACTAAAGTTTTAAAATAATTTTAATATAAATTTATTTTTATTTTTTATTTTTATATTATTAATAAATAATTTATTTATTTATTACTTATATATATATTTAAAACTAAATAAACAAAACAATTTTTTTATATATAATATATTTGTTTAAAAAAAAAATGGTATCAGAGCCCGGTTTCAAAACGGAAACTTGGGCTTGACCACCCACATAACTGTACATTCTGTTTCAAGAAACCCTTTATTTACATCCTAGAAACCCTTTATTTATATACCATAAAACCTATGAATACTACCCAGAAGAACCCCAAAAGAACTACCCATAGGAACCCAGGAATAGGGAGAGTCCCAAAAAAAAGAGGGAGGGGGTTCCTGCAGATCTGTCTCACCCTCTATTCATGCTACCTGTAAACTGCATGCTCACCTACACGAGGCATAGAGAATAAAATAAAAATAAAAAGTAGTATACAAAGTTTGCAAAGCTAAAATATAACAAGGGTAGTGATCTAAATAATTTAAATAAAGAAGTAAACTATAACATCATAAGAAAACATAGAATGATATTACACTAGTACATATGAGCAAATTTGCGACAGTTTTTCGTTGATATTGCCACACTTATCCGTCGCAATTTCCATGAAAGCTGACATTTTTTTTCATCGGAATAATTTCGTCGCTATATCCACGATCCAAGTGTGTGTGGAAACATTGACTAAATTAGCTCTCCACGTGTCACCACCTCCAATATCATTTAAACCTATGCATTGTCGCAATTACGACAAATTATCATCGCAATAACAACGAAGAAATGTGGCAATTATGTCGAAACTTCGTCACAATTGGGACAGAAAGTTATGCCAAGCCAATAACTTACGACACAGTTCCTGAACGTGCGATGAAAGTCTGTTGCAACTTGCGACGAAAATTCATGGTAATATTGACGAGTACAATATCTCAAAACCAAATTTACAATGCACATGTTGTATATGCGACGAATATTCATGGCAAATTGCGACGAAGTTTCGTTGCTATAGAAACGGTTGTGGTAAAATAGCAAAATATTTCCGACGAACTTGCATCGATGTTGACACGATGAATTTAGGTTTTAATTTTTTTGTTACATGAAATATGGTATGACATATTGTATGCCATATTACAATGTAATATGGTATGCCATATTACAATGTAATATGGTAATGCCATATTACATTGTAATATGGCATTACTATTACATTGTAATATTGTAATATATTGTAATATATATATCCCCCACAAATAATCAAGGCACTAATCAACCAAATATTGTAAGCATGTGTTATCATGAAGTTGGATTAGAAGTAAGGATACCAATATGACAATA
>SNQJ01S0017119.1:18211-29501 GCA_010110895.2 Picea sitchensis | reverse complement strand
CATGACGATATATCAACAATGATCCATGATGGAGTATATATGATCAATGTCACTAGATACCACCATCAACTGACTCATCATCATCATTGTCATGATCATCATCGTCGTTTGCCTCGGTGTATTTTGCATCTGCCTCATCATCATAATCTCCCATGTCTGTATTAGACCCATTATAATATGGATCTATCTCACAAGGATCAACTGGATCTTCTGGAAGACCCGTGTTCTGCAAACAAAAACATTCAAAATGAAAAGTTATTATTTATTTCATGCAATAATTTTTTTTTTTGTTATATTTCTAATATTACAACATATGAAATGAAACCATGATCATATTACATCATATCAAAGTTCACATACCATAACAAAATTTCAAATAAGTTACAGATAAGATGTCATTCCAATGATGTAAAACATGAAACAATTCCAATAAACGTTAGTAAAGATAATAAAATAATTTGTTATACATTTTAAATATCAACTGTAAATTCTATTACATAACCGTAAGTGCCAACCCTCTCCATTTTATGCTATATATGATTATGTTTTCCTCGAAGATCCTTTGAGAGTTAACTGGTCTATATATCGTCTTCTCTTATATTTCACAAATGAATATTTTTCTAGGACATTTTGGAACTGTGATATGCTTCAAAGGTCATTTGAGAATTAACTAGTCTACAGGTAATTATGAATATGCACTCAATACTTATTTGACTAGACCACATCCAAATGTCAATCCTTCCAAAGAAAGAATTTTCATGTTTATTTCGAACAATATTCACTTCCATACATTCTCTTGCGCATATGGAATTCCCAACCTTGAATACATTAAAGTAATGCAACATTAGGATCAACGGGTCCAATTTATGAAACTGTGCCTTAGGAGCAGATTGAAAATACATTCACCTATTCCATGCTTAAACACGCTTGCAACATCTCACGGAACTCAAAAATGTTGATCCGTTAGGTTTTTATGCCCCAAGGAGGTATTGGCCAAGAGTCCCTGAAATGGTTTGAGATGTGACTTGTCGACTCCAATGGATTCCTAGCATAGGATTTCAGCTAGAGCACCTATCACTCCTAGGTGTCATGCCTTGGAAGTTACTTTAATCATTTATTTCAAGAACTAGGTTTTGCTCAGTTAGAAGAAATGTAACATTTGGATTAAGGGGGGAAATTTATGAAACTCTGCCTCGAGAGTGGATGGACAATGTGGTCACCCAGTCCATTCCTAAATAATCTTGCAACATCTCACAAAACTAAAAAATGTTGCTCCATTAGGTTTTTATCCCCCAAGGAGGTATTGTTCAAGCATCCCCGAAATGGTTTGCGATGCAACTTGCAACTGGGCATATAAAAAAAATTGAGACTTAGATTGAGGAATCATTGACTCCATTGGATTCCTGGTATATGATTTTAGTTAGAGAAACCCTCACTCATGGGTCCCATGCCTCATAAGTTGTTTTATTCATCGATTTCAAGAATTAGGGTTTTGTTCAGTAAGAAGCAATGCAACATTTGGATTAAGGGGTCAAATTTATGAAACCATGCCTCAGGAGTGGATGGACAATGTGGTAAACTAGTCGATGCCTAAAAAAATTTGCAGCATCTCACGGAACTCAAAAATGATTCTCCGTTAGGTTTTTATGCCCCGAGGAGGAATTGGCCAAGAGTCCCTAAAATGGATTGGGATGCAACTTGAAAATGGGTATAAAATGAAAATCAAGACTCATATTGAGTAAGTGTCGACTCCGTTGGATTCCTGGCATATGATTTCAGCTAGAGAACCCCTCATTCTCAGGTCCCATGCCTCAGAGGTTGCTTTATTCATCGATTTTGAGAACTAGGGATTTTATCAGTAAGAAGCAATGAAAAATTTCGATTAAGGGTTCTGATTTATGAAACTGTGCCTCAGAATCGGATGGAAAAAGTGGGCATTTAGTACATGCCTAAACAAGCTTGCAACATCTCAAAAAACTCAAAAAAAATTCTCCATTAGGTTTTTATGCACCGAGGAGGAATTGGCCAAGAGTCCCATAAATGGTTTGGGATGTGGCTTGCAACTGGGCATAAAATGAAAACCAAGACTCATATTTTGGAACCATCGACTTCGTTGGATTCTTGGCATATGATTTAAGCTATAGAACCCCTCACTCCTAGGTCCCATGCCTCAGAGGTTTCTTTATTCATAGGTTTCGAGAACTAGGGTTTCACCCAGTAAGAAACAATGCAACATTTGGATTAAGGGGTCCAATTTATGAAACCATTCCTTGGGAGAGGATGGACAATTTGGTGACCTATTCCATTCCTAAATAATCTTGCGGCATCTCATAGGACTAAAAAATGTTTCTCTGTTACGTTTTTATTCCCTGAGGAGGAATTGGCCAAGAGTCCTTGAAATGGTTTGAGATGTGACTTGCAACTGGGCATAAAATGAAAACCAAGACTCTAATTTAGGAACCGTCGACTTCGTTGGATTCCTAGCATATGATTTTAGTTAGAGCACCCCTCAATCCTGGGTCCCATGCCTCTTAGGTTTCTTTATTCATCGATTTCAAGAACTAGGGTTTTTCTCAGTAAGTAGCAATGTAACATTTCAATTAAGGGGTCTAATTTATGCAACCCTACCTTGGGAGAGGATGGAAAAAGTGGTCACCTAGTCCATGCCTAGACAATCTTGCAACATATCATGAAACTCAAAAATGCTGCTATGTTAGGTTTTTATTCCCCAAGGAGGAATTGGCCAAGAGTTCCCGAAATGGTTTGGGATGCATCTTGCAAATGGGCATAAAATGAAAATTGAGACTCATATTGCAAAACTGTCAAATCTGTTGGATTCCTAGCACATGATTTCAATTAGAGCACCCCTCACTCCTAGGTCTCATGCCTCATAGGTTTCTTTATTCATCAATTTTGAGAACTAGGGTTTCTCCTAGTAAGAAACAATGCAACATTTGGATTAAGGGGTCCAATTTATGAAACTGTGCCTTAGGAGTGGATGGACAAAGTGGTCACCTAGTCCATTACTAAACAAAATTGAAACATCTCACAGAACTCAAAAATGTTTCTCCATTATGCTTTTATGATCCGAGGAGGTATTAGCCCGAGAATATTGAAGACATCATTGCGATGGCACATAACAACCTTAGAATATTCAAGACATTAATCTCTAAAGGGATGAAAATTATAACAGAAATGTAATAAAAGGTGTCAAGGTGTATTCCAAGGGATAAATATGAAAATTAAACCCTCAACATCATGCCAAAAAGGTTGGAAATTGAGGTTAAGTCTTGCGTTTCCATGTGTTGCCTTGCCATGCCATGCCTTTCCATGCCATGCCTTGTCTTTCCTTGTCATTCATTCCCTTTCCTTGCCTTACCTTTCCATTCCATGCCATGTCATGCATTTCCATTCCATGCCTTGCTTTTCGTTTCCATGCCATTCCATGCCATGTCTTTCCTTTGCATGTCTTTCCATGCCATGCTTTGAATTACCTTGCCTTTCCATGCCATGCATTTCCTTGCCATGCCATGTCTTGCATTTCCATGCATTTCCTTGCCATTCCTTTATTTTTCATGCCTTGTGTTTGCATGCCTTACCATTCCATGCCTTGCATTGCCTTGCCTTTACATGCCATGCATTTACTTTCCTTACCATGTCATCCCATGGACTACCTTGCCTTTTCATGCCTTGCCTTTCCATGCCTTTCCTTACCATGCCATGCCTTGCTATGATATGGTATTCCTTTCCATGCTATGCCTTTCCATACCATGCCTTGCAATTACATGCCCTGCATTCACTTGTCATTCCTTGTCTTTCCATACCATGCCTTTCCATACCATGCATTTCCATACCATGTCTTGCCATGCCTTTCCTTTCCATGCCATACCATGCCTTTCCATACCATGCCTTTCCATTCCATGCCTTTCCTTTCCATGCATGAATTTCCATACCATGCCTTGTCATGCCATGACTTTCCCTACCCTACCATGCCATGTGATGTAGGAGCATCGTATAAATACAAAGCACGCGCCTAGCCAAAGGGACAGTTGGATGTGCATATGCAAATAGGACATGTTTTTGTGAAAACATTTTGAATTTTGAAATCTGAAGCATTTATGTAATAGATAGGAAGAAAGTGCAGTTGCATTTATATCTACATATCTAAACTGATTTTGGAGCGTATATTCCTATCCGTCGGATGTAATAGACATTTATGTTTGTTTAATGCAAGTATGTAGATATGAATGTTAGATTAGACAGTTTAGAAGCATAGGAGGGAAAATGGATGATAGACACCCTCACCCTTGTACCATTATATTATTATTCTTCAGAATTCATAAGTTGTAGAGCTTCAGAAGAGAATAGAGGAGAACAAAGAATTTTATGCATTTTTAGTTGGTGATACTTACCATGTAGAGGAGCACTGGAATTAATAGAAGAAATCTTTGATTCCAATTCCTATGTGTTTTTTATGGTTGTTGGAACCACTTGTTGAATGGTATGTTGTAAGCTTGTTTGCATTCTCTATATGCATTTCTTTCAATGCTATGTGTGTTTTTAGGTTCAGGAATTCTCAGTTGAATGTTTGAATTCCAGGTAAGGGAATAATGAGTTTCAATTGTCTCTCTTTCTGAGAACTCCTGCAAAGAGTGTAGTGGAGGGTCTGCAAGGAGTGCATCGACTAGGATCTGGGTTTTATATTAGAACTCTCATAAGATATTCAGATTGTGTGTTTACAGACACAAGAGTCGTGCAAGGTGTGTGCAGACCAAGTAAAATTTTGGATTTCATGAATCCAGGAGGAATATTGAGAGACTACTGTTGCAGAGAGTGCACAGGGTCGAAGACTCAAATAACCAGAGATTATTTGAAAGTGTGCCGCAAGGAGTGCGTGCAGAGATCCTTTTGGAAGATTGAGTTTACAAGCGAATGATCAAGAGGGATTTATCCTTTGAAGTGGTCAAAGGGAGACGAAGGTCGAACTTGTCTTGCAAAAGTCAAGTTAGGGAGGGAGGACGCCAAGTCATTTGGCTAGAAGTCTTTGAGAAGGTAAATTAGATGGAGGAGTCGTTGCAAGAGAAGCTTCGAAATCCCATGAGCCATTGGATTTCATGGAACAAAAAAGAGATTAAGACTAAGTGAATTTCAACACCCTTAAGCTTAGAAGGGATACTGATCATCAGATCTAGATCAACGAGTGTCATTGATCTTGCACGTGAATTCACACATCAAACTTCAGGATATGGAGTGACCAGTGGTTTGGGTCAAGTGTTGTGGATTCCCGGTTGACGAAATCCCAATACAATGTGAATCATTGGATCGAGGGAGGCTCACAGTGGTCGATCTCGTCAAAGGCGCAATTTCAAAGTCGAGGAATCATAGAGGAAGAGGGACGATTGTTGGCTTTTTGCTCGAGTCCCGAAAGTTGGAAGCTAGTGGGTGATAGGCGGTGTGTGCTCGTCGCATTGGAGGAGTCAACCTTTGTTGACATTTCATGTTTCAGCTATTGCAAGAGCTGTGTCATTGCATCGAGAATATCCAACTCACAAAATCCTTCGCGGGCTTAAACAAATGGTTTAATTAACTCTTGGTGTGGTTTGGAAAATATCCTGCGTGGATCTCTGCCCAAGGGAAGAGGGGTCTACACCAGTTGTGGTATCAGAGCATAGAAAAAAATATTTTCCATCCATAGCTGAGAAAAAAAAAAAAAAAATTTGACAGCCATGCCGCCAAGAAGAAGAGATAGGAAAATACCTGATCCAGCAAGGGAAAGAGAAATGTGTGAATTATGTGTTAGGCTTGATGCTATGGAGAAAACACAGAGGTGCACATTTGACACTGGGGACATCAACGAAGATGAAAGTTAAAATGAAGCTGAAAATGAAGGAGAAGAAGTTACAGTCAAAGATGCTGCAGAAGAATGCCTATTCAGGGTTGTTGCAAGGATAGGTGCTAGGGTAAAAATGGACATTCCAGTGTACGAAGGAAACTTGGATGTTGAAGAGATTCGAGACTAGATTAGAGCTCTAGACAAATACTTCGACTATTAGGATTCCGAGGAAGACAAGAAAGTCAAACATGTTGTTACTAGACTTAAAGGGCATGCAACACTGTGGTGGGATGAACTGCAGGCTGACAGACATTGCAAGGGCAAGCAGAAAATCAAGAGCTAGGATAGAATGGTTACAAAAATGAAATCCAAGTTTATACCCAGGGATTATCAAATCACTCTGTTTCAGAGGATGCATAATTTAAGACAGAGGTTGATGTCGGTGAAAGAATACACTAAAGAACTCTACAGGATAAACATCAAAGCAGGTCATCGGGAAAGCGATGATGAAAAAGTTTCCAGGTACATGAATGGTCTGCAATATGACATTCAAGATGAGATGAACATGATGACCATTTGAAATGTGGAATATTCTTATCAGATGGCTCTGAAATCTGAAGAGAAGCTGAGCTGGAAGCAAGGTCAAAGAGGCTGAGGTAGAAGTCAAAGCAAAGGCAAGACAATTACCCAGGATAGATTCCAGAGGACTAAGGAAGAGGAGAACAAACCTTAAACTCAACCTGAGAGAGGAGGAAGCTCACAGGGAAGGCAAGATGCTGATAGAAACACTTTTCCTTGAACCAGAGGAAGAGGAAGAGGTAGAGGAGGTGAAGTGAAATGCTTTGTCTTTGGAAAAATTGGACATAAATCCTATGAGTGTCCAGATAGAAAGAAAGATGGTGGTGAAACTCACATTGCCAAAGCTCAAGGATGGAATGTTGAGGCAGAAGACGCTGAGGGCGGAAAATCTTTGATGATGCGGAAAGTTCTCTTGAAGCCAGAGAAGGAGGCAGAGAACCTAGCCCAAAGAAATAGTTTGTTTAGGACTGCCTGCAAAACTAAGGATAGAGTATGCAAGGTCATAGTGGACAGCAATAGCACAGATAATCTCGTATCTATAGAGATGGTAGAAAAATTGGAATTCGAGATTGTTGCACATCCAAGCCCATACAGAGTTTTGTGGCTGCAAAAAGGACATGAGGTAAATGTCACTAAACAATGTTTAGTTGAATTTTAAATAGGAGGATATAAAGATGAAATATTATGTGATGTCATTCCCATGGATGTTTCTCATCTATTGTTGGGTAGACCATGGCAATATGACAGAAATGTGGTTCATGATGGGAGAAAGAACACGTACACCTTGGAGAAAAATGGTAGGACGCACATGTTGCTTCCGATTAAGGATAAAGAGGTGAAAACAAAGATGAGCAACACTGTACTTCTCATGAGTGGGAAGGAACTTCTTAGTGAGGTTAATAAGAAGGAAGACACACAATTTATTATGGTCAGGAAGCCCAAAATTATTTTGACTAGTACGAGAATAGATGATTTACCAGAACAAATCCAGAAGTTGTTGGTAGAGTTTGTTGATATAGTAGTGGATGAACTACCTTGTTCATTTCCACCTATCATGAGTATAAGTCATCATATCAATATTATACCTGGAGCTAGTTTTTTGAAGAAAGCAGTGTATCGATTGATGCCGCAGGAAAATGAAGAAGTTAAGAGACATGTCCAGGACTTAATGGACAAAGGATTAATTCTGGAGAGCTTGAGTCCATGCATTGTTTCAATAGTGATCAACCTAAGAAAGGATGCTGGTTGGAGAATGTATACAGACTCAAGGGAAATCAACAAAATTAACATCAGGTAGAGATTCCCATTGCCAAGGATGGACAACTTGATGGATTGCTTGAGTGGAGCAAGGTTTTTTTCAAAGATCGATTTGAAAAGTGGATGTCATCAAATTAGAATGAGAGAAGGTGATGAATGGAAGACAACATTCAAGACGAATGAAGGGTTATATGAATGGCTTGTCATGGAATTTGGATTAATGAATGCGCCCATTACTTTCATGAGATTGATGAACGAAGTCCTAAAGGATTTCATTGGGAAATTCATCATTGTATATCTTGATGATATATTAATTTTCAGCAAAACTGAAGCAGATCACTTAAAGCATTTAGCTACAGTAATGAGAATATTACAACAAGAGAAACTGCTGATCAATATGAAGAAATCGTCATTTATGAGAACAAAACTCATTTATTTGGGTTTTGTTATCTCTGCAAATGAACTTAAAATGGATCTAGAAAAGATAAATTCGATTAAGGATTGGCCATCACCAAAGAGTGTGTTTGAAGTACGAAACTTCCATGGGTTGGCTAGCTTCTACAGGAAATTCATCAGAAACTTCAGTGGAATTAGCACACCAACGATGGATACGGTGAAGAAAAGATATAAATCTTTTTGTTGGATGGAGGAAGCAGAGAAGAGTTTCAACCTGATGAAGAAGAAGATCACTGAACAACCAATTCTAGTTTTTCTAGATTTCAGCAAGACATTCCAGGTCAGGTGTGACGCGAGTGGATTTTCAATTGGAGCGGTATTAAGCTAAGACAACAGGCTGGTCATGTATTTCAGTTAAAAACTGAATGAAGCAAAGATTAAGTACTCCACATATGACAAAGAATTCTATCCAGTCATACAAGCGCTGAAGAAATGGAGACACTATTTGGTTCCCAAAGAGTTTGTTTTGTACAGCGATAATCATGCTTTGCAATTTGTGACTCGACAGGAGAAGTTGAACCAAAAGCATGCTAAATGGGTTATATTCATGTAGAATTTTACTTTTGTGACTAAGCATATTTCTGGAACTACAAACAAAGTTTTTGATGCTTTGAGTAGGAAATGTTTGCTTATGCAAGAATTCAGAGTCAAGACTTTGGGTTTTGATAACCTCAAAGAAATGTACAGGGATGATCCAAATTTTAAGGAAGCATATGAGGTGTCTGAGAATCCAATTCTCAGGGACAGAAGCCAATGGACCGGGTATATGATCCAGGATGGATTATTATTCAGGGGACATCAACTATGTATTCTGAAATGCTCCATGAGGGAGAACCTGTTGAAGGAAGATCACAACGGAGGATTGGCTGGACACTTCGGTCATGACAAGACGTTCTCAAAGTTGAATAGCTCATATTATTGGCCAGGGATGAGAAAAAATGTTAAGAAATTCATGGATAGATGCAGAATTTGCCAGCACACGAAGGGAAAAAGGAAGAACGCGGGATTATATCAACTATTACCCATACCTAAAAGGCCGCAGGACTCAGTGAGCATGGATTTCATATTGGGACTGCCAAGGACACAAAGAGGACGTGATTCAATCTTTGTGCTAGTTGACAGATTTTCAAAGATGGCACATTTCATACCATGCCAGAAAACTAGTGACGCAACTCATATTGTGAACCTGTTTTTCAAGGAAGTCATCAGACTTCACGACTTGCTAAAGAGTATCGTTTCTGATCGAGATACCAATTTCGTGGGACATTTTTGGAGGACCTTATGGAAGAAGCTGGGAACAAACTTGTCTTTTATATTAGCATATCATCCTCATACAGATGGATAGACAGAGGTCGTAAACAGGAGCTTGGGAGATTTGCTAAGGAGCTTAATGACTGAACACAACAGTCAATGGGATCAAATTCTTCCACAGAAAGAATTCGCTTACAATTATTCACTCAATAGTAGCACAGGGTAGAGTCCATTCCAAATTGTATATGGAATGCATCCAAGGGGATTTTTTGTATTGAAAGATACAGAACAAGTTGAATTCAGGAGTGCTAGTGCACAGGAATTTGCGAAAGGAATGAAGGAGCTTCACAGCCAAATCAAGGACTGATTGTAGAGTTCAAGTCAAGAATACAAGCGAAGAGAAAATCAACACAGGCAAGAACTTCAATTTGAAGTTGGTTATTTGATTCTTGCGCATTTGAGGAAGGAGAGGTTCCGAAGGGGAACATATAACAAGTTGAAGATGAAAAAGATTGGACTGTGAAAATCCGTAAGGAAATTTGGGGAAAACTCATATGAGATTGAATTACCCTATGGGGTCGGAATCTCACTAATACTCAACGTTGCAGACTTGTAACCTTACAAAACTGAAGAAGTAGGAGCAGAGGAGGAACAGAAAGAAATTCAATGGACAAAACAAATGCATGTAGTTGAAAAGCCACAAATGGAAAGGATAATTGACAAGAGGATTAGCAAAAAGATTAGGAGAAAAGAGTATTTTGAATACTTGGTCAACTGGAAAGGACATCCAGTTGAACATGTCATTTGGGAAGATGAAGCAACAATTCAAAAGCATGGACAGACCATACAAGAGCTCATGAACAAGAGTTCATGAAAATTTTCAAGCGAGGGAGTATGGTGTAGGAGCATCGTAGAAAGCCAAAGCACGCACCAAGCCAAAGGGACAGTTGGATGCACAGATGCAAATAAGACACGTTTTTGTGAAAACATTTTGAATTTTGAAATCTGAAGCTTTTATGTAATAGATAGGAAGAAAGTGCAATTGCATTTATATCTACAGATCTAAATTAATTTTGGAGCGTATGTTCCTATACGCCGGATGTAATAGACATTTATGTTTATTTAATGAAAGTAGGTAGATATGAATGTTATATTAGACAATTTAGAAGCGTAGGAGGGAAAATGAATGATAGACACCCTCACCCTTGTACCATTATATTATTATTCTTCAGAATTCATAAGTTGTAGAGATGCAGAAGAGAATAGAGGAGAATAGAGAATTTTATGCACTTTTAGATGTTGATACTTACCATGTACAGGAGCACTGGAATTAATAGAAGAAATCTTTGATTCCAATTCTTATGTGCTTGTTATGGTTGTTGGAACCACCTATTGAATGGTATGTTGCAAGCTTGTTTGCATTCTCTGTATGAATTTCTTTCAATGCTATGTGTGTTTGTAGGTTCAGGAACTCTCAGTTGAATGTTTGAATTCCGGGTAAGGGAAGAATGAGTTTCAATTGTCTCTCTTTCTGAGAACTTCTACAAAGAGTGCAGTGGAGGGTCTGCAAGTGTTATAACCCTAAATTTCACCACACATGCTTACCTGGCATCAGGCCAAGTCATATCCCTTCTTTGTCAAAACTCTGTTGAACAACTCTTTGAAAATATTCATGTGTCAAGGCCCACGCGCCCTAACCCATTACTGCACACGTGTGCACGCTAGCTGACTCACTACAGCCCGCATGTACCTAACAAAGCACGAAAAAAGGAAATTTGTCGATGGAACAAAAAGCTATGGGTCATTTAACTGAAACTCCCGACCATGCATGGCTGAGGGTTCGTCCAAAACCCTATCTCCTTCTAGCCTATAAAAGAAGGGGTAGGGGTACCATTTGGAGGAGGAAAAAATATA
>SNQJ01S0017118.1:84783-98481 GCA_010110895.2 Picea sitchensis | reverse complement strand
TTTTAAATTTTTGGGGCTAGAATGAATATATGAATGCAAAGGAAGATTTTGGACTGTTTACGAAAAGATTCTAACTGGTGGTGATATGAGTCTTGTGTTCTTTCAGAGTATGTGATTCCTGTTATCCTATATTTCATTTTTCGATTTGATCTGTCTAAATTGGAGAATTAAAGGTCCATAATTCATTATTTGATGCTCTTGGATTAACAATTTAGACTATGTTTATCTCTTCTTAACCAATTTAGAATTCATTAATGTAATGCTCTGATGTAGTTATGTGGTTCTTTTTCTTCTGATGCCATGCTAATTTTAAAATATAAACTCAGACTCACTGCCTCATTTAGCCTGTTCCTCTCAATAGTTCCCATGTTCTGACAATGCATTGTTCATTCCAAAATCCATAGCCCAAATGTCATTTTCATTTCTCTAGTTATTTTATTAAAACCCCCCAACAAAAACCAAATCTAGCCACTGATTTCCATAGCTATATCAAGTGACATGAGAGAGCCCTCTCTGAGTTGAGCATGCTAGTGTCTCAGCTCTAAAGCTTGTTGAAACAATTACCTTTGACGTTTTTCTATTCATCCAGACAAAACTTACAGAGTGCTAACAATCCCCATCGAGAATACCACATGGAGTTGTAGACTATTTTTGAGATTTATATTTATATATTTTAATTTGATTTTCCTATTACTAGTTAGAAATTGGTTAGAAATTACTAGGTAGAATTGAAACTCCAAAACTATATATAGTGAACAGTTTTTCTAAATAGTTATAACTTTTCTTTATGTTTCTTGTAGTTATCAGTCAAAATATGTATGTGAATACACTTTGCTATCCCCATTTCCTAGGTATAATTAAGGAGATGATATCTTAAGGCGCTTAGGTTGCAGACATGGAGTACAGTCAGGCTGCATACATGGAGTACYGAGAGAGAGATGGTTGGAAACATCCACTTGCACAGACAAAGGCCCACCTCACCACCATAGATCTGAGATTCATCATGATGGTATCCGCCACACCAAATTGCTTCCGGAAGATATTAGGCCTTGTTCCACGAGGTACAAGCCATGTGTTATGGTAAGTGTCATTTCAATATTTGAGGCATTTGAGTCTGTTGCATTTAAAAGCTACTTTTGATGATGTAACATCTGCTTGGAAGTTATGTTCTTTGCCCTGTTTAACCTTGGTGGTTGACATTGCGCCCTAGTAAGTGGTCACCCTTAGGGATATGTTTGCTACTGCCCGTGCCCCCCCCCGCCCTCCCCCCCCTTGATAAGTCATCATGGCATTCTCGATCATACTTACCACTTTCCACACTTCATCCCCTCGTCTCCTTATCTTTTGGGATTTTCGGGTGTACTAACCGAGGAAGGGATTTGTCCCTCATTTCATAGGAAGAAGGGGTTGAAGGCCCAAAGGCTTGTAGTTGGAAAAATATAAAAGCCAATCATGAACCTTCTATATTCTCACCCAAGTATTCCGAAGAGAATGAAATGTCTCTCATAAGAAAATGATGGGACCCGTGAAAAATAACAAATGCAAAAATGCCAACCAAGGTAGAGCATGTGTGGGCGATGTTTTTCATGCTTAGGTAGAAGTCCCACACATTGTCTTCAACTTGGGGAAGCATAATGTGACAATGGAAGAGTCAAGGTGGGAATAGTTTTTCATGCTTAGGTAGAATCCCCACCTTGGCTTCAACCTGGAAACATTTTAAAAGAACAAAAGGAAATAAATAGGCTTGGAAAAAGAATGCATTGAAAATGAAGGTGCAACACACCCTCTACAAAGGCACTCGTAAATGAGACACTACAATCCCTTGTATGTCATGAACCCCATGCCCAAAAGTCTTGTCCCCATCCACTTCATATTTTACACATGGCTTAGAGGGGGGTCCACCTACGAAACATTCCTTGGCTTAGAGGATGATTCACCCAATAGGTCACTTTGTCAACCCTCACATACCTAAACTTGGAAAGTTGCATTGGGTCTTTGAGCAATTGTTTAATTTGATGAGGTTGTTTTTTATGCACATGCTTATAATACTCTTTTATTGATTTGATTTACTTATCATGATAGGTTTGACTTGAGATCCTTGAAGGGAGTATTCATTGTCTTTGTAGGACCTTTCTTGGTGGACAATTTTGCAGGAACACACCTAACTTGGGCTTCATTGGGGCATGAATCCCACAGAATGGATACCATGGCCCACACACTGGATGGCGATGACAACCTTTGTAGGCTTTAGAGACATTTTGGATGACCTCACCTAGCCCCTACAACCCAAATTGTTTTCCTTTTGAGGCCAAAATTTCACTTTTAGAGGGCTTGACATCACGCTAGGGATAGGGTTCGGTGTGGTTGACTTGACACTTGACATGTTTTGGATGGAGAGATGCCTTGTATTGATAGAGGGGAACCTAACACATGAGAGGAAGGCCTTTGGAGGCCCAACATTTCATCTCCAAGCCCAACGATTTACTAAAAGTGCCAAAACGTTGCCCTAAAGGGGTGACGTCATGCTTCTTTCAGGGTTTCTTATGTGCAAAGTCAAATTTAAAGTTGTAAAGGGGAAAAGTAAGGGATGTTGACCCCCTACTTTGTGGTTTACCCTAAATTTAAGTGGATAAACACTTTCAGGAGGATTTGTATAAATAAGAATCATTTCATTTCATTTCGACCATAGCTATCCCATCTTAGAGAAGATACTTGGCTGAAATTTGCGCCCCTCTTGGGGAAATTTTATATATTTCTCTTTGCTACTTTCTCTTGTGATGGTTTGTCTTGGCTATTGGATGAATAAGTGATGCACTATCTCTCTTGGAAGCTAATTCTTGCATTGTGGTAGATTTTTCTTGGTTAAAGAGGAGTTTATCTTGTTGATGCTTGGACTATGTAAGGAATCTTTTCTTTGCTATTGCTTATTTCTTAGTTGCAACGTTAATTTTCTAATCTCTTGGGGAGTATAAGGGCATACAACCCCAATAATCCTATCATAATTGTCTTGAATTAAATTTTGCACACAAGGTTACTAGGAGGAGTAAAAGGGTTTACACCCTCCTAGTAGTTCCTTGCTAGCCTTGTTTGCCTTAGGAAGTAAAAGGGTTTACACCCCTAAGGAAGTGGAAAATCTAGTTCATTAATTTAAAGACTCCATAACCCAATATTTTTAGACACTAATCTCTTGGAGAGATAAAATCATTACATTGGTATACGTGAAAATAAGAGATATTGAAATTGTTTTAGTTGGAATATTTTTTATGTGCTTTAAACTTGACAACACCCATAGGGCATCTTGATTGGCTAAGGATATCTACTGCTGTTATAAAATTAAAGTTAAAACCATTAGGGTTGCAACAAATCGCTCTTAAACTTTTACTTTTCTCTCTTTTCAATCGTCAAAACTTGCTAGAAAGCTGCCATAATAATCTACTTGTCATTTAACATCTTTTGTGTGGTTTACTTGTAATTTTTGGTGGTTGTAATTTTATGCCATAGAAATATTTTGCTACAACCACATGGATGATATAATATTTGTTCAATAACATCATACAACATCCCTTTAATACCACTAAAGTTTGTGTTAAAGTATTGGGAATTAATCTACATGTTTTATGCTTCATCTCTCAATAAATATTTGATGCTTTGAGTGGTTAAGTATGCAGTAATTAGCTTTATTATTTGCTGATATATATTCTTGTTTACTGCAGTAGTTTGGGACAACAATATTAACTTGCTTTTCCACTTAATATTTAGGCTTGTATGCTCTTCTTTTCTTGTGTATCGGGTAGGTACAACTATCTTCTACAGGTACACTACTTCTTGGCAACCTTCCCTCATGAATGAGACTTCAAGTCAAGCCTTCCATCTCTCCACAACTTGACCTATAGGGGATCCACTTCCATAACCTTACTTTCCATCTCATTCCCTCCTAGGGTGACCCGTGATTCCCCCCTTGAGTTGGATTTATCTTTCACTAAAGAGAGGGGAGGGTTTATCTAAGGTGATAGTGGGTAGACTCTCCCACAGTTATCTCCATCTCGTGGATTGGGTTAGGATGTTCCCGACCTATAGATTGTGCGATAATATTTTGGTGTCATTTCCGGGGAGGATTTTGAATCCTCTTACGTGCCCTAACGACACTTTGGCAAGATTCCATACCAAAGCCTTTATCCCTAGCTTTTCTGGCCAATCCACTTGAAGGACATACCCCTTCCACCCTTGATGAGCTCTTCTTGAAGTTCATCTGATGACTCCACCATCCAAGAAGCACCTTTCTCTGATTACCCTTTCCATCCTTTGATGATCCTTGATCTCATATGGCAACTCCATTGAATTATTTATCCAAGTGATGGAAAGATGTCTTTGTGGCACTTTCATGAGGCATACAAATCCTTGGATGTTTAGTCTATTTATTGGTATCCAAATAAATGCCCGATGAAACAATTGATTCATGTCCCTAAGTTCAACGATGATCCATCCTTGACTGTTGCACATGCCACCAAGTTTTCTGAATTCATCATACATTGCATCATAAAACAAGAAGATGTGATTGTGCAGTTGTTTCTCTTATCTCTCGACGAAAGGAAAAGAGATTGGATCAAACATTCTTGTAGCCCCAAATGTATTTCTTCTTCAATAATCCTTGTTTGAGAGTTCCTCAAGCATTGGGGCCCTAGAAATCAGAAGCTCGAAGATACTATTCAAGACCTAGAGGACGTTCTCCGGGGATGTTCATCTCTTTCATATCTTATTGAAGGTTTGAAAGAAACACTTCTTCTAAAATCTGATGAAAGCACAGTTGAGGAAGAAGAGATTGAGGATGATAATAATGAGGAAAATTTCGAGTGCTTCAAGGAAAACATATAGGAATACAATGAGTTATGTGAACAATTACTTGAGCACTGCCATAATAAGGAATTCCTGGTCAGGTTCTGTGTGCAAAGAAAAGAATAATACAATGATATCCTTCCAAATTATGAGAGGAATCATACCCTAAACATGGCATGGGAGGTTGACATTGCCTATTTTGGAGTAAAGTCACTGTGTGACAATGTGACAAAAAAATACTGTTACTAGGAGGGATTTCCAACTCAAGATTGATCATTATTGATGCCTAAAGAAGTCTTGAGGTTCATTGAAGATCAAGATAATTTTTTTCTCAGAGAGTAGGTCCATAATGAAAGCTACCAAGAAGAAGAAGATCATTGTGAAGATGAAGCGCTTGTGTTTTTCCTCCCCTTTGATAAAGACATCCAGTTTTATGTTCCTTTTGTAAATCAAAAGGATAAAATGGCAAGTTATAATCCTTTTGAAAACTTTGATGATACTTTATTTCATGATTTTGGAAAAGAAGAAGTGTTAGAAGAAGAGATCTATGGAATAAGCTGTCAAGAAGATCTCGATGAAGTTTCTCTCGCAGAAGGCCTAGAAAAAACATTGATATCTACTTTCCCTCTTGAAGAAGATGAAGTTGTCCGGTCTCGTGAAGAGGTAATCAACTCCGATGATGTAGTTGAATTCATGAAAAAGCCTCCTGATATAGTTGACGATCATATTGATGATTTCATTCACATTGGGAGACATGGGTGGGATCTAGGTCATGTCATTTTTTATAAGGACCCTATATACAACGTTGAGGGTATCTCTCAAATAAATAATTGTGATTCATCATCTTCAATGAGCTGGTTTTCATATTGGGATGATCCAGGTATTTGGCGACCTGATGATGATACAAGCACAAGTTGGTCTCATGTATACGAGGATGACTTACTGTTGCATACTTATGACTACTCTCAACCATCCCTTAAGAGTTGTGATGAATATTCTTTCGGTGACTCATATTTTTTCTATGAATATTTACAACCACCCTCGTGCTCAGATTTTGGTGGACACCAAGTCATGGCCATCCCAGAGCAATTCGGGGCTCACGCTACCAAACAAAAGTATTTTCATATTGAAACTTTTGGCAAGGATTTGTAGATAAAGAAGCAACGTTTTCTAAGTTCAGGAGAGGAGTTTTTCTCTAGAACTAAGGCTGTGCCTTACCCCATTTCCTCTTGTTTGGACGTTCATCAAGTTTTCTTTGGATCCCATATCTCCTCTCAACATTAAGGGAGAAATGAAATTTTAAGCGAAGATGAAGAAAAATTCCTTGTGGATGGAGAAATCGTTGAAGAAATCCTACTGATTGGTTGAACCTAGATCTCGCTAAAATGTATCATAGAGTAAATTCCTCATGTGCCATGATCACAAAAAAATACAGTTTCAGTGACGAAGAAGACTTCCACGAAATGCATCATGTTGAAGATCCACTTGAAGCCTTCTTGACTTTTGTTCTCCCTACACACGAAGACAAAGAGATGGTCAATTTAAATCATATAGATGAGCCATCATATAGATATGGTATCCCTATTAAGAGATGGATCAATCGAGCTTTTGGTTATTCTTTCGGGCAAGATTTCCAAGATGATCAGGCTTATGGTTACTTTTTCTAGCAGGATTTTCTCCCTCCCGCCCATTTCCATGAGTTTCATTTCATTTCATGATTATTGTCTATTTATGCTGATGATTATTATGTGCTTGAGTTATATTTTTTGTATTACATAATTAAGTACAAGAGGAGATACTTTTATGAGATGATAAACATGTTGCACTGGTTAAACGACTTCACTTGACATCACGTGACACTCGATATCCATGGGCCATGGGTCCTCAAGTAAATAGGTAGGTTATCTTGCTTTCTTGCATTTACATTTTGATTTCTCATGGTAGTTTAGCTGCATTTCATGTTTCATTTTTCTCTACTCGCTTCAATCATATTACATTTTTAGTTAAAAAAAAAAAAATGCAATTTTTTTTCTAGATTAACTGTTATTTTTGAGATTTGATTTTGATATATATGGATGAAGGGTGATAGAACCAACCTATATTTTACATTTGTATGTTTCACTGTAGGCACACATCAGACCAGGATATGTTGATGTTCTCATGCACTCTACAATGAGTACATGTCCCCAAGTAGGAGCTAGATGTTATCAGACAACTAACGATATGATGTCTCGAGGCCCTCAGGTTGCAGACATGGAGTACCGAGAGACAGATTCCTGACATCATCCAATTAAAAATACAGAGGCCCACCTCACCATCACATATATGAGATTCATCATGATGGTATCTGCCACACCAACTTGCTTCCGGAAGACATCGGACCTTTCTCTAGGAGGTACAAGCCAGGTGTTATGGTAAGTGTCATTTCAATATTTGAGGCATTTGAGTCTATTGCATTTAGAAGCTACTTTGATTATGTAACGTCTTCTTGAAAGTTATGCTCTTTTCCCTGTTTCACCTTGGTGGTTGACATTGCGCCCTAGTAAGTGGTCATGCTTAGGGATAGGTTTTCTACTGCCCCCTCCTGATAAGTCATCATTCCATTCCTGATCATACTTACTAATTTGCACACTTCATCCCCTTGTATCCTTATCTTTTGATATTTTTGGGTGTACTGACCCAAGGAGGGATTTGTCCCTCATTTCATGGGAAGAAGGGGATGAAGGCCTAGAGGCTTGTAGCCAAAAAAAGATAAAATGCAATCATGAACCTTCTAGATGATCACCCAGAGATCCTGAGGACAATGAAATGTCTCTCATAAGAAACTGATGGGACCCATGAAAAATAACAAATGAAAAAATTCCAACCAAGGTAGAGCATGTGTGGGCAATGTTTTTCATGCTTAGGTAGAAGTCCCACACATTGACTTCAACTTGGGGAAGCATAATGTGACCAGGGTAGAGTCAAGGTGAACATTGTTTTTCATGCTTATGTAGAAGTCCCACACATTGTCTTCAAATTGGGGAAGCATAATGTGACCATGGTAGAGTCAAGGTGAACATTGTGTTTCATGCTTAGGTAGAAGCCCCTCCTTGGATTCAAACTAGAAACATTTTAAAAGAACAAAAGACAATAAATGGGCTTGGAAAAAGGATGTATTGAAAATAAAGGTGCAACACACCCTCTACAAAGGAACCCATAAATGAGACACTACGATCCCTTGTATGTCATGAACCCCATGCCAAAAATTATTTCCCCATCCACTTTATATTTTACACATGGCTTAGAGGGGGTTCCACCTGGGAAACACTCTTTGACTTAGGGGATGATTCACCCAATAGGTCACTTTGTTAACCCTCCCATACCTAAACTTGGAAATTTGCATAGGGTCTTTGAGGACTTTCTTAATTTGATGAGGTGGTTTTTGATGCACATGCTTAGATGAATCTTTTATTGATTTGATTTACTTATCATGATATGTTTTACTTGAGATCCTTGGAGGGCATGTTCATTGTCTTTGCAGGACCTTGCTTGGTGGACAATTTTGGAGGCACAAGCCTAGCTTGGGCTTCCTTGGGGCATGAATCCCACGAGATGGATACCATGGCATGCACACCTGATGACTATTACAACCTTTGGAGGCTTAAGAGACACTTTGGATGACCTCACCTAGCCCGTACAAGCCCAACGTTTTACCTTTGGAGGCCAAAATGTCACTTTTAGAGGGCTTGATGTCACCCTAGAGCTAGGGTTTGGTGTGGTGGTGTGGTTGACTTGACACTTGGCACCTTTTGGATGGAGAGAGGCATTGGATTGATATAGGATACCCTATCACATGAGAGGGAGGCCCAACGTTTCATCTCCAAGCTCAACGATTTGCTAAAAGTGCCAAAACGTTGCCCTAAAGGGGTGACATCATGCTTCTTTTAGGGTTTCTTATGTGCAAAGTCAAATTTAAAATTGTAGAAGGGAAAAGTAAGGGTTGTTGACCCCCTACTTTGTGGTTTACCCTAAATTTAAGTGGAAGAACACTTTTAGGAGGATTTGTATAAGTAGAATAATTTCATTTCATTTTCATCATAGCTCTCCCATCTTGGAGAAGATACTTGGCGGAAATTTGTGCCCCTCTTGGAAAATTTTACATATCTCTCTTTTCTACTTGCTCTTGTGATGTTTTGTCTTGGCTATTGGATGAAGAAGTGATGCAATATCTCTCTTGGAGGCTAATTCTTGCATTGTGGTAGATTTTTCTTGGTTAAAGAGGAGTTTATCTTGTTGATGCTTGGACTATGTAAGGAATCTTTGCTTTGTTATTGCTTCTTTCTTAGTTGCAAGGTTAATTTTCTAATCTCTTGGGGAGTATAAGGGCATACAACCCCACTAAGCCTATCATAATTGTCTTGAATTAATTGTGGCACACCCTCCTAGTAGTTCCTTGCTAGTCTTGCTTGCCTTAGGAAGTAAAAGGGTTTACATCCCTAAGGAAGTGGAAAATCTGGCTCATTCATTTAAAGACTCCATAACCCAATAGTTTTAGACACTAATCTATTGCATTGGAGAAATAAAATCATTACATTGCTATCCGTGAAAATACAAGATATTGAAATTGTTTTAGTTGGAATATTTTTTATGTGCTTTAAGCTTGACAACGCCCATAGGGAATCTTGATTGGCTAAGTGTCACACACCCACTATGGGAACTAATAGTTTTCGGCTTTTTCCTTCCTTTCACCGAGGAACAGAATCCCTGAATTCCTATGGGGCCTAATGACGACCCTACCATTCCTTATCCTTACCCATGTGATCATTGGCTATGACCATGGGCCTTACCAGAGAGGTGTTTCCGGCTTTCACGATTAAGGAAATCACGATGCATGTGTTCCTCTGCTCTCTTGTCTCTCAAAAGGCCCAAATCCGAAAGGGACCAATAATTTGTCACATCTAACAATGCCTCGGATTAAAACCTGGCATCCCACCTTTCAGAGTTTCACGTACCGGGTTTTCGTGGTAGAAGAGGATGAGGGGTTCATACACTTTGGTTTTCTGGGTGTTGAAACACCGAAAAACCAAATCTACATGCGCTAAGCCGTATCGACATTTCACAAGTCGGGAATTCAGAATTGGCGTGTACCAGGGACTTGCTTCTAGATATCACGGCTGCCGAAATACAGAGACATCAAGACTTATCCGTGCTATTATTATTTTGAGGTTTCGCAAGTCAGGGTTTAGCAATCGACGAGTACAAGGGAACTGACCCTTGGGTTTCCAAGGTGCTGAAACACTGAAACATCCAAAATCTAGACACACTATGTCATTTTGGGGTTTCGCAAGTCAGGATTTTGGGACTGGCGAGTACAAGAGACTTTCCCTTAGATATCCCGAGTGCCGAAACACTGAAACACCGTATCTCATCCACTCTATTGTCATTTCAGGGTCTCGCAAGTCGGGATTTCGGGATATGAGCAGACAGGAGGTCTCACACTTAGGTTTCCCGAGAGTCGAAACTCTGAACCATATATCCTCTAAACTCACTTTGGGGTTTCACAAGTCAGGATTTCACGATTGACGAGTACAAGAGATTTTCCTTTTTAGGTATCCCGGAGGCCAAAACTCTGATGGGTTAGATCTCTGCCACATGTCACCCTGGATCCAAATATCCAGAATAACCCTTGCGATTTCGGTGATTGCAAATCCTCGTTCTTCACCACCCTTATACGCCTAATTTCCGAAACCTCCGTGGCTTCCGGATGTTTTCCACCTATCCTCCAATGATCCAATGATTGAAGTGATTTCGAGACTTCTTTCATGCACCTATCTAAAGATCCAATGACTGTCGGTCCCCGCTCTAGATTTGACGGTTCTATACTGTCCATTCAGATCCTCTCCTCTTGCGCTCTATCCTGTGTGTCTAGACATAGGATTTCAATGGTCTAGATCCACACTCTACAGTTGATCTAAGGGCTGCTGTTGCTCTTCCTCTTGAGCTTTGGCTTTCTTCCCGATCTCGAAATATTCTGGCGCTTCAAAGGTCTCAGCCTTCGATCTTCTACCGCAAGATGACTTTTGGGTCTTGCCAGCACTTACGAACAGTGTTGTCCCTCCTGATCTTTCTCAACTATGAAGGAATTAAGAATTTTGCGCTCTTTCTCTTGGGCTTGACTCTTAGAAGAGTCTTCCGCGCACCCCTTGTGCTCATTCGTCAAGTCTAGGACTTAAGTGAGTCTCGGTCTCTACTTGCCTCGCAGAGAGCCTGTGCATAACTACACTACCTCTCCCGAGCTTAATAGAATTCGTCCTCCAAGGGACTCTAGACAACTAGGAAGGTTGGCATGTGTACATGAGACTATGCCTAAGGTCGACGAACTCACCGTTCGTGGCTCTAACTCAAGATGCCTTAGGACATAAGTATTTACGAGTACCAATCATGTCCTATTCATATAATCTCTTACTGGCCTAATTATACAACCAATCAGTAAGGAAAGAGACACAATATATCCATTTAGAAATCAAGCACAATTCCTGAAACATACACCGTATAACCAAATTCATGCCCAGTTACAGCTAAATTACACAGAGTAAGAAATCACTTATCTATTACAGGTTGCCGCCAACCAACTAACTATGGGTGTTCATCCTTCCACCTGACCATCGGATCAGAGGCATTCAATATTAGCACTCTGGCCACCCCCATGCCAAGCCATGATATCACCAGGGAACTCTCACTCTTCTCGAGGGTTTTCTCTCTGTTTCAGTTTATGTTCGGGTCCTGTTTTCTGCAATTCAGAGCTTTCTCACTCGTTTGTGGCCTCGATGAGGTTTCTCAAATTCTCTTCGGAATCAAGCTCGTGACCTTCTGTTCGTGATCCACTGGAGAGCTTCGTGCCTCTCCCTTGCGAGCTCCCGCTCTCGTCTCATGTGTCCTTCTCCTCTCCTATGTGTCCCTCTTACCTTGGACGGTTTTGCCGACCTATCCTATTCCTTTTGTCAGAAGGAAACTTAGGTCTGCAGGTCCCTGCAGTACTTCGGGCTGACAACCCATGTTTCCATTCATGGGGGGTGGTTGGTGATTCAACCACTGTTCTTTATTCATTGACTGCTTTCCTTTCCTTGGGATTCGAAGGAGGTTTGTCATCCTTATCATGAAGATTTGGAGTTATTTGATATATGAACCCTCTTGTATGGTTTTCACATTCTTCCTCTAGTGATATCATGGCCAATACTTTCAAGGCTTCACCCCCACAGTCAGTTATTGACAACTCAAACAATAATACATTTACATTTTCCTCATGCATTAGCATGGTAATTCCTATTCTATGATTAATTACAAATTGGGGGAAACATGGGTGTTACAATTCCCTCCCCCTTAAAGGAATACCGTCCTCAGTGTTCTTTTCTCAAAACACCTGTGATGCCTTTCTCATTCGGCTACTTCAGAAGTCTTGACCTTCATCCTCGGTCAAGTCCTCTTTCAAACTCTTAGTCTTCGTCACTTGCCTTCAATAATTCTTGGACAACAAGCACATTAATCACAATTTTGTGTGAAAACATCCTACTGTTGTTCCAAATTAAAAAGGAAAATTCATATTCTAGCACAATACTTATTTGTGCAGTTTGTGGATCTGTATCCACATGGTAGTTTTTTCATCCATGCTCATCGCTTTCCTTGATGTACCCATTGGGTGCATGATTCCAATTCAATAGTTCACAAGAGCTATCATGATTTTATCTTCCTTTCCAAGGTTTTTTCGGACGGGAAACTACCCACTGTGTGCATGATCCCAATATTTTACAAGAATTATTAAGATCTCCTCTTCCTTGCAGTCACTCACCCTCCAGGCCTAGGCTTAGGTGTCCCCTTCACTTTTATACAGTCTCTCGGGTGATCCATCTTGCCCTGCCAAGGTTTTCTCGCACAGGAAAAGTTTAGAGACTCTATCGAGTCTTACAGTTGAGGTGCCCCTCAGACTTGCTCTGCCGAGGCGTACCTCGGCTTATGTTACCTCAACACAATAATTTTCAGGTGATCATGGCTTATCATGGGGTTTTCATGGCTCATCAGTAGACCCTTTTCTTTTTATCATCTTCAGCTTTGACAACCTTCATCTGTTCCTTCTGGACAGATCTTTTCTCCTCACCTGATTCATAATCATGGGACTTTCCTTCCCATAACATTTTAGCTCAGTAGGAAATCAGTCTTCCTTATGGGCTTACAACATTGCCATATCCAAGATTCCTTCTTCTTGCAATCATTCCTCAGCTAATCAAATTGTTAGTTCTCATGCACATACATTTTATTGCACCTTTACAACATTGTCACACCAATTTCATAATGGTGCATACTAACAATCAGATTCACTTTCTCAAAAGGAAATACCATTCCTTGCAGTTTGGCTCAGCAGGCAATCGGTCTTTCCTATGGGCTTACTTTACTGCCATATACATGACCCTCTACTTCCTGTAATTCATTCTTCAATCAGCCAATCAAATTGTTAGATTTTCCATGTATATATATATATATATATTTTTTCAAAACGTAATTCAACATTTCAAAGGGTTTTAACAAATGTGCCACTATCGCTGGCCACATTCATACCCAATGCACTCTTGCATTGTTATTCAAGTTCGCCACACTTAATGACTGGTTCTTGGCCATGGGGTGTTGGAATTTAACCAACCTCTTCCCCATATGGTTTATTCGTTTTTCTTTCATTCTTACAGCAGGACCATACTGCCTGCTATAGGTTGATCACGATCCCAAATCAGTACACATGAACTCAAAAGTTTCACATGAATGTCTTTACACATTCCTTGATTGTCCATGCATTCATGACATATCAGTTTATGAATTCTTCCAAGGGTTACAAAC